>OZ010674.1:59596310-59741310 GCA_963932185.1 Troglohyphantes excavatus | reverse complement strand
GCATTCAAAAACCTTTGACATCGTTCAGAAAGAGAACAATAAAGTATTTATAGCATAAAATAAAGTTATACCCAAACATCTCAGAATAGAATAAGAAATACGAATAAAAAGAAAAGTTGCCTTGAGAATCTGATTTAAACAACTCAAACAAAAATGATGTATTCAGAAAAAAATCAATGCTTTATGTTTTGTAAATAGAATTTTATGTAGGTGAAAGTAAACTTAAAAAAACTTTAAAATATGCTCACTTTTCAATTTGTCAATGTCAGTAAAACACTATTTTTCAGCAGTCTTCTTCCAAGTCTATCGCAATTTCATAATAAAATGTTAGTCTGTTTAAATGAAAAAATATTTTATATAAAAACTACGTATTTTGATTCTTCTATTATATTAACATTTGAAGCAGTAATTTTTACATAAAAATCTTAAATGTATAAAATTTAATATTTTAAAAGTTAAATTTGTTCAATAACATTCGTAATTAATAGTTTGCAAAATTAGAACTCCGGATGACTGATATTTAGTAGATATAAAATGTGTTGTGTCAATTTGTCGTTATATCTTAATGACAATTAGTAACATGCTCTTTTAATTTGAATGTTTTTTTTTCTTTACCAACTGAGTAAAATAATTTATATCTAACATACAGTTACGAGATTAGTTTTTTTAAAGTTAAACCAGACATATCTTCCATAAAAATATAAATTCTTGTTCCGCAAAATGTATATTAACTTCTTAAGAAGCACTTTAGAAATTTAAACTAAAAAATAACTTGATTTGAATTTAAATTGTGGTTTTATTAAGTTGAACATTTTACATCTACTTAATAAAAACCAGAAAATATGTTTAACTAAAAATCAAAAATAACACAAAAATTAAATGTTCAGCTTTAATTTTGTTCTGTAATTTTCTATAAATGGTAAATTGTTAATTCGAAATTATTTTACTAATATATTCATTATGTTGGAATACACATGTGGTTGTCACTCTAAATATGACTTTCTCTCGAGATTGAGTAATTACTTTAGATCGAAGGTTAAAGTATCGGCAAGCATACACAATGTCCCATGTTCGATTCAGGGTGACTCCGATTGACATTGGTGACCGTCCTGAAAACGTCCTATACCACCACAATCATCACAGTTTATCTTCACCCATGTCATACGCTTCACGGGTGCTCATCATTAATTTCCCTATCTAATTCACTGAAGAAGAAGGTGCTGTGGTGGTCATTTCAAATACCCGATACTTTACCTCGGCCTCGAATTATTACTTTAGGTCGTTGGTTTAAAATATTGTCGAAACACGCATAATGCCCCTGGTTCGATTCCGGGTGATAGCAAAACGTAGCATGCTACATATTTCTTAAAATTTAAATTAATTATTTAACACTAAAAATAACATTTAATAATTTGTATTTTTTTTTTCATAATTTGGATTTTAACAAATACAATAACTAAAATTGGATTACGCAGTTTCATAAATTTTGAAGCACTAACATGATAAATATGTATATTATTTTTTTTTAATTTACCAATTATTTAATTCATAAATTTAATTTTTTTACGAATACTTATTTTTATATTTAATTACGTAACATTTTACATTTATTAATTACGTAACACTTTACATTTATTAATTACGTAGATTTATCAATACATTTATTAACATTTATTAATTACGTAGATTTATCAATACATTTATTAACATTTATTAATTACGTAGATTTATCAATACATTTATTAACATTTATTAATTACGTAGATTTATCAATACATTTATTAACATTTATTAATTACGTAGATTTATCAATACATTTATTAACATTTATTAATTACGTAGATTTATCAATACATTTATTAACATTAATTAATTACGTAAAATGTTGCATTTATTAACATTTATTAATTACGTAAAATGTTACATTTATTAACATTTATTAATTACGTAAAATGTTACATTTATTAACATTTATTAATTACGTAAAATGTTACATTTATAATTACGTAAAATGTTACATTTATTAACATTTATTAAATACGTAAAATGTTACATTTATTAACATTTATTAATTACGTAAAATGTTACATTTATTAATTACGTAGATTTATTAATACATTTATTAACATTTATTAATTACATACAATTAATTACATTGCATTTATTACGTTACTTTTAATTATGTATTTTTATTTTTAATCACAGCGATTCTTCAATTACAAATGTTGTTATTTTACAGAGGTTTATTTTAAAAAATAAAGGTTTTATTGATTTGAATTGTTTTGTACTGAAAATATTTATATTGATAAAGTTCTACTATGAAATAATATAATTGAGTTTGTTTAACAGAAAAACCAAAGCACACTTATTGTTTTCAGTGTTGTAATTTGGCGTTTCAAGAAGTTTTGGTCTACAACAAACGGAATGGGGCACTCAACACCAATAAAAAGCCCTTCAAACTAGATTTTCTTAATAAATAAGAAGTAACTTTCAGGGATTTCGGAAGTTAGTGGATAGATTGTTCAAACTATAGTTTAAAAAAAAAGTGTCGAAATGTTTTTATTCTTTGTCTTAAGATGTTGCTTCTTCAGCTTTTTTACTAAACATCCCATATCGGTAGTGTTTAATATGTTTTCGATTCTCTTTGTTAAATATAATAAATTATTAACGCAAAACGTATTTAAAATCCGTAGGATAGAAACACCATGTTAAATTGTTTTCTGAAATGATTGATATATATATATATTTTAAATTAAAAAAAAATCACTAAGCACCTCATACCAGTAGTGTTTTATATATTTTGATTCTCTTTGTTAATAGAATAAATTATTAACCCAAAACGCATTTGAAATCTGTAGGATAGAAACACCATGTAAACTTGTTTTCTGAAATGATGGATATTTCAAATTAAAAAAAAAATCACTAAGCATCCCATACCGGTAGTGTTTTATATATATTGATTCTCTTTATTAATAGAATAAATTATTAAGCCAAAACGCATTTGAAATCTGTAGGATAGAAACAACATGTTAACTTGCTTTCTGAAATGATGGATATTTCAAATTAAAAAAAAAAATCACTAAGCATCCCATACCGGTAGAGTTTTATATTTTTTTATTATCTTTGTTAAATAGAATAAATTATCAACGCAAACCGTATTTGAAATATGTAGGATAGAAACACCATGTTAACTTGTTTTCCGAAATAATTGATATTTCAAGTTATAAAACAAAACTATTTCACTAAGCACCTAATACCGGCAGTGTTTTATATTTTTTAGATTATCTTTGTTAAATAGAATAGATAGTTGACGCAAAACGCATTTGAAATCTGTAGGATAGAAACACCATGTTAACTTGTTTTCTGAAATGATGGATATTTCAAATTAAAAAAAACTTTTTCACTAAGCTTCCCATCCGGTAGTGTTTTATATTTTTTTATTCTCTTTGTTAAATAGAATAAATTATCAACGCAAAACGTATTTGAAAGCTGTGGGATAGAAACACTATGTTAGCTTGTTTTCTGAAATGATAGATACTTCAAATTAAAAAAAAAACTTTTTCACTAAGCATCCCATACTGATAGAGTTTAAATTTTTTATTCTCTTTGTTAAATAAAATAAATTATCAACGCAAAACATATTTGAAATCTGTGGGATAGAAACACCGTGTTAACTTGTTTTCCGAAATAATTGATATTTCAAGTTATAAAACAAAACTTTTTCACTAAGCACCTAATACCGGCAGTGTTTTATATTTTTTCGATTCTCTTTGTTAAATAGTATAAATTATTAAAGCAAAACGTATTTGAAATATATAGGATAGAAACACCAAGTTAATTTGTTTTCTGAAATTATGGATATTTCAAATTAATAAAAAATCACTAAGCACTCCATAACGGTAGTGTTTTATATTTTTTCGATTCTCTTTGTTAAATAGAATATTGATATTTCAAATAAAAAAAAATTATTAAAACTTACTAAAACTATTTTATTTGCATTTTAGAGAGTATATTTAAAAAAAAATGCCAACACAAATTAAAAAAAAAACATGTGCTTTTAAAACTGTAACGTATTAAAAATACCTGAATATTTCCTAAATAATTCAAATTTTTTTTTGAATAAATGGTATCAAATCATTAAATTAAAGAAAAGCTAATTATTTTATATTTGTTTAATGTTTAATAATATGTGATAAACAGTAGTAGCCGATTTTTTTCAACTAACTCAATAATATTTCCAGGTTAATTTAATTTAATTACCCAATCTTGGTGACTTTTCTTTTATTTAAAGGGATTTTCTCAACCTTAAAACACTACTTATATAATGAGATTATTAAATAAATCATTTTTTCAATAATGTTTAAACAATCAATGAAAGGTTTTGAATCCGATTTTCTTAAAATCTAATATTTAAATTATGAAACACAGGGTGTATTATAATTATCTTTACAAATTTGACACTCAATAAAACGTAAAAGAAATAATAAAGTTATTTTGCTGGTATTTGTAAAAGCAACACATGAAGTTTTAATTTTTACACATTTTTTTGTAAAACCATTACCGCACCAATTAACCTTTCAACTAACTGAGCTTTCTTCTGAGCATTCATGACGACTGACTGCTTTCTTGTTGTTTTCAACGTATTGTGCTGCCATCTACCGGCATTCAGGGAAACGCTCAGAGCCTTCCCTACGATTAGAACATCAAATGTTGCCTGTACATCTTGTGATGTTCTAACAAAATAAAATTCCATGGGTTGTTTGTTATATAAGTATTGTACAAGCAACATACCTTATCTGTCTTATTTCTTTTAGGTTTCATTGCGTGGCAAAGTTGTAAATGTAATTCTTATATACCATTTATAATAATAATTTTAAAAAACATTGTATAAAAATAATACTCATATTAATGTTATTTTTTCAATGTTATAAAATAAGTGTAATGGTGAGGAATTGCTCATATTAAACTTAACAGAAGTTACAATAAAATTAATTCGAATCTTCAAAAATAAAAATTTATATTCATGAAGTGATGTTTCTTGTACATGTAACAGCAGCACATGCAGTTTTTTGCAACAACATTAACATTCAAAAATAAACCATTCATCGCACTGAGCTTTCTCATGAGGATTCACGGCGATTGACAATCTACCTACAAGTATCTCGTTGTTATCAATGTAATGTGCTACAATCTTCCGGTATTCAGGAAAACATTTACTGTCTGTTCCTACGATCAGAATAACAAATTTTACCTGCACCTGTTATAAAGGAAACTGCGTACAAATAAAACTGCAATTACATGTATTACAAAAGCAATGTAACTTCGATATCTTATTTTTTCTGTTTTATTGTGTCAAAGTTGTAAATGTTATTCTCATACACCCTTTAAAATAATAAATATATATTTTTTAATATATAAAAGTTATATTTACCTTAATATTAATTTTTTTCAATGTTATAAAACAAGTTTAATGGTTCGTGAGTGCCAAAATTAGCAGAATTAACAATTAAAATTGTTTCGAACCTTCGAAATCAGAAATCTGTATTCATGAAGTGTATATGTCATGTTTAATAATGTTTTATTAAATGATTCATTTTACAATTATTTTTCCCTTTTAATTCCATATGCATCATCATTAACCATTCTTTGGTAAAAGTCCACCTTAGCAAAAATTCCGTCTCATGGATCGGAGCAGGATAAGACTCAAATCCCCTCTAAACTGACACTTGAGAAACTTAAATCCGTTTCTTGCAAGTTGCTTCCTTAAATGTGACCATTCAAAATCCTCCTCGTCATGAAAGAGGCGCAGAACTCTCCATTTTTAACTACTTTCTCCCATCCAATCAGCATTTCTTTCATTTTCCACATTAAGACCCATCTATTTCGAAAGCGGCTAAGTGTCCATTCTTATATTTTCAATTGAATACATTAATTCTCACCATCTTCCCTAATTACCTTTACTTTTCCCTATCTTCTTTCAACAATTAACTCTTACGGAAGCTGCGAAATAGTTAGTCATACATTTAGCGAATGGTTTTGATTTAATCGGATTTTAAATGGATATTTCCGAAATTAAGTTTTGGCGTGTTACGGACTTGTCTCTAAATGATTAATGGGTTGTGGAATCAGGTAATTGCACGGGTACATATGTTTAATTAAATATTGGGTTTGGTTTCTAATAAAGTGATTAAAAAATGTCTTGCAAAGGGAATTTTAAATGAGATAACTTTTAAAGTTAATAAGTTAATGAGATGAAATGATTACCCAGTTTATGCAAAGATTAATATAAACTTGTGTTTTTTTTTTCTCTAACCCTTCTTATTTTTTAAGGAATAATGCACGCACAATTCCATATTTAAATGCAAAGCATTTATGAAAAATGTATACAATATGTAACAATGTGCACAATGTAATAATGAATACAATGAATAAAAAATGTATACAATGTATACAAAAATGTATACAATGTAAATTGTGGAATGACGCCAGAGTACATGTTAAACAAATATAAACTTTATTTTCTGGCCAAAATTACAATAATCAACTAAAATGTTTTTGGGGAAGTTTTAAAAGTCAGCCTCTTCTCGATGAAGGTAAAAGTGTATCTAACGGTTTTCTTTGGAGAGTTCAAAGTATTAATCATGTTCCAGAGGGCGCTGGTATCGGTAGTGAAGTGTACTTTAAAGTGTGTTACGGATACATTAAAGTATGTGATTGATAGGGTACTGAAATTGAAATGTGACGATTATATTTCTTCTATTTAGTTATACTTAAAAACTTTATACTTTTTTTTACAGATTCGAAATAATAATTTATTGAAAAACTTTATAAGACATATATTTGAACGAACTTTTCATATAGCGACCTTTCCTTATAACGACTGCCATTGAAAGTTCGAATTGCTTGATTAATTTGTAATGCTATAAAGTTTTTACTTGTTACAACCACAGTTCGTTATATCGAAAATCTACTTACTCCATTACATTGTAAATGTTATAATAATATACATCATACATTGTTGCAAGTTATGCTTATGCTAAAATTCAAGAGCTTCAAAAATAAAGATATCACTTTAAATTCGAACTATTTAATATTCAGTAGCTCTTTTTAGCCCAAAATAATGTAGTATTCGAAGCTATTTTCGAATTATTTCATGCCAATATTTTGCTATTAATATTGGCGGACTTAGAGTTTAGTCAATTTGACAGATTAAGTAGAATTAAACATTTAATATTTTAGCACCAATTGCGAATATTTTAATTCAGAACTCCAGACTATTTTAAATTAAACAACGTAAACTAATTAATACCTACTGTTGTTAATCACAACGCTAATGAATTTATACCTGTGCAGCATTTTCAATTAACTGAGGAATCCTAGAAATGCATTTGATTAACTTAACTCGAGACCGAACTTTGCTGAATTCAATAAAGATTAATAGAGATTAGAAGGTCTCAATTATTAAATATTTTCCTACTTTGATAAATACATCTAAAATATTTCTCATTTACTAGGACATGATGAATATTTCTATGATTAAACAGCCATTGTAACGGATTAGATAAGAATTGGAATTTTTCTGTTATTTTCATTTACAAAAGATCGGTTTTCCGTATAGATAATAATTCAAGCAGTAAATATTAAGGCTTATATACCAAAAAGCAGATAACATCAAAGGAAAGTTTTTATATATATATATAAAATTACTGTTAAGGAATAATTAAAAATAGTTAACATATATTACAAAAACAAATATATTTTTTAGTATTAAAAATATCATAGATTTTGTCTGATGACTACGGATGAAATTTGTACTAATTAAAAATTCTCAAGTGCAACTCCTGAACAAGTAAGATTGCGTACTGTGATTTGATTAGGAATTTCTAACAATGTATCAGTTGTTGCTGGAGATAAGTATATAACTAATACAACAATATATCAAAAAGCATTATTTGAATTTACATAATTTAATGAAAATATATTTACATTACGAGAGAATGGCATGGATTACTCCTCAAACATTTGAGTTTTAGTTACTTAGTTACTTTAGTTTCATTAATAGAAGAAGTTAAAGTGCAAGTAGGTTCATTTTTAAATTCTTAATTTATACCTTAGTAAATTGCCTATTCCTGTAAAAATTCAAAGCAAAAGGTCTGCGTCAAAAAATCGTCGCTGTCCAAAAAGGAAAGATTTTTGTGTAACGTAAGGAGCAACTATAGTTTCGTGTTTGCAACTTGTGCATATGGGTTACTTTTGTAGATTATGCCTTGTTATCCGATGGACCAGATCATTAACGAACTGAACAAGGCAAAAATATTCTACAATTGGTTGTTATATATTTGATAATTCACCTTATTTTATTAAGAGGTAAGAGGTCACATCAGAAGGCGAAATTATGTCTGAATATTATTGAACTACACTGTTAAAAATTATTACGACCTTGCACTAACATTTTGTACTCATTTAGCTGCAATCATTATTTGGTGCCTAGTTTCACCATTTTATGGCTACCACGGATACCATTTAGTGGTGAAACGTTGCACCAAAATAGCTACCCCCATTAAAATTTAGATTATATCAAATATTCTTATATTTTACTTTCCGATTACAAGATAAATATATTTTTCTTTTTTTTGTCACCGCACGAGTTCGAACTAGTAATCCTCTGATTACCAGCTGAACTCCTTTACACACTGAGCAACCGGGAAAAGGTATCTCTGTCTGTGGGCTTGTTGATGCAGATTCAGCGAAGGTTTGAGTTGCAATTAAGGAGATTGCAATATTTCTTGGTAAAAGCTGCGCTGTTCTCGATCAAGGATTTTTGGTTCAACCTAGATTGCAACATAATATGGTGAAAGTTGCTGCAGAGTACTAAGATATGGTGCAACGTTGAATTGAAAATGTTAACAATGTAAGAACGATTTCTTAATTTAATTTGGGAAATATACAGGTATATTAATCTCAAGCGAAATTATGTAGGTTGTTCAAGCTGTTTGTGCAAATGATTTAATATAACAGTTATGCGACAGTAAGCTGTGACATTATATACATCCATTCATATCTGAGCTACCCGTTATATTCATTTCTAATTTCTGGAACGAGATGTTCGCGTTTCGAGTCAGCTGAATATTGAGTATTTATATTATTTAAAATCGTCATCGTGTTGGACGAAATAAATTTCGTTACAAAAAACGACAAAACGAATTTCCTCAATTTGACGAATTATTTAATCGGAGCACATATAGCAAACGTCTGTTTCGTCAAAAATGACAAGAGTTTCGTCAGATATGAGAATGTATTTAACAATGTAACCGTCAATAAAATAACCAAAGTTTCGTCAGATATGAAAATGCATTTAATAATGTTACCGCCAATAAAATAACAAAAGTTTCGTCAGATATGAGAATGCATTTAACAATGTAACCGGCAATAAAAATAACAAAAGTTTCGTCAGATATGATAATGCATTTAACAATTTAATCGCCAATAAAATAACAAAAGTTTCGTCAGATATGAGAATGCATTTAATAATGTAACCGCCAATGAAATAACAAAAGTTTCGTCAGATATGAGAATGCATTTAACAATGTAACCACCAATGAAATAACAAAAGTTTCGTCACATATGGAAATGCATTTAACAATGTAACCACCAATGAAATAACAAAAGTTTCGTCACATATGGAAATGCATTTAACAATGTAACCTCCAATAAAATAACAAAATTTTCGTCAGGAGAATGCATTAAACAATATAACCACTAATAAAATAACAAAAGTTTCGTCAGATATGAGAATGCATTTAACACTGTAACCAGCCAATGAAATAACAAACCCTTTATCACTTTCATAAAAGCATCAACTTAATTTAATAAAATACCTAACTATTTTGAGGGATAGTTAGAAACTTTTTAAACATGCAATCCCCTCATTATTCTTGGTTTCTCTCAAAGTAATTGATAGTGAAACCGAAAAAGAATACGGTGACACTTTCTATTACGAGTTTGCTAATATTTCTAAATCCACGCAATGTTGAAATGAGCGAAGCCATCAATGTGTTAGAGAAAATACTTATAACAAAAGAAACTAAGGAAGGGCAGGGTCCATTCATAACACAGTTATCTAGAAAGTAATAATCACAGAAGACATCCTGAATTTGTATATTATGAATTATTTTTCAAAGTTAGATAACAGCGCAAAATAACATAGCAAGATAACAGCGTCACAATTAACTCTACATTACCAATCTACATCTACCCTACATCATTGTCAACTACGTGCTGTGGAGATGTATACATAATAATATTTTTTTACATAGATAATAGTCAAATAGATTATCATATTTTGGTTACTCAATTATTAAAAATATATATTAATTTGATAATTAAAAAAATACTTAAAGATTTAAAGAAATAATTACATCTCTATATCAGAATAAATTTCTATTTTGGAAAGTTGGTTGCTAAATGGTGTACGCACAACAAATAGCTCTGATATGAAAGATTTTTAATTTTGCTACTCGTTTTGTTTATAATATTAAGTGGAATGACAAACCCTTATTAATCAACCTATTAAACTAGGATCCACATCAATTGGACATACCTACATTGTTACAAATAGGTACTCAAAAATAATTTTGGAAAGCTGGTTGCTAAATGGTGTACGCACAACAAATAGCTCTGATATGAAAGATTTTTAATTTTGCTACTCGTTTTGTTTATAATATTAAGTGGAATGACAAACCCTTATTAATCAACCTATTAAACTAGGATCCACATCAATTGGACATACCTACATTGTTACAAATAGGTACTCAAAAATAATTTTGGAAAGCTGGTTGCTAAATGGTGTACGCACAACAAATAGCTCTGATATGAAAGATTTTTAATTTTGCTACTCGTTTTGTTTATAATATTAAGTGGAATGACAAACCCTTATTAATCAACCTATTAAACTAGGATCCACATCAATTGGACATACCTACATTGTTACAAATAGGTACTCAAAAATAAGTCAAATGTGCTAATTTTTGTGTACATTTGATGCTTATCATAGCTACGAATACATAAGTTTTATTTTTGACAAAGATATGTGCTCAGACATCAGTTCAATATGTAAAATTGAATAAAAAGAACAGTTAATTTCCTACGTAGGCTGCTTTCATAAATCATTTTAAATAAATATCGACAATTACAACCTAGACTTACAGGGAATCGAACCTATAACCTAAGGCACCGGAGTTCAATACCTTATCCTTTGTACTACCAGAGCTATATGAATAAGTTATAAACAGAAGTAATGTCAAAAAGGTGTGCCAAAAGAATGGGGAGTAATATCATTGAGTTGTGATAACTCAGTTTCCATTTAAGCAATCGACATCAAATTATGTCAAAAACCATATTCTGAACAACTATTTTAAGTTTGTCAAGTCGCTTTGTTAAGATTGCTTGAACAGAAGCTGAGATTGGAAATATTAAATACCAGTGCTCATTTTTGAGAAAGTGCTATTACTTAAATTTGAGTACATCATAGCTCATGTACGCTGCGATTGTACTGAAAGAAAAACGAGTATGTTCAGATACTCATTTCTAAGTATCATTTTTTATATTGTAGTAATGGAAAAGTGGTATTGACCGATTTTCGGAATTTTTAAATTTTTATCATTTGGAATAATATTTTTTTCAATATTTCATAAAATAAATACATCTGTTAACATAAAGTAACTAAAGTTAAGTTTTCGTATAGCTTTTATAACGTACAAGATGCTACCGTTGCTGCGTTCTAAAAATCGGACTGTACAAATTGAAAGCCGTGTTGCATGGCTGTAATAAGTTTCATTGTAATCTGATATACAGTTTTTGAGTTTATCGGAAACGAACAAACAAACGATAAACTTCCCTTTTTATAATTATATTAGATTATTTTGGCGAAATTTGTAAGTAAAAGTCAAACCACATTGTAAAAAAAAAACTTAAAAATGAGTACATGAAATTTCTCGTCTTTCTTTGAGTACAATTGCATCGTAAATAAGTGGTGACGAATTCAAATTAAGTAATCGTACTTTATTTAATATCACTAAAATCCTCTTCTGTTAACAAAGCGACATGATAAACTTAAAAAAAAGTTGTTCAGCAGATGGTTTCCTGCATTATTTGAAGTCGATTGCGTAAATTGAAATTGAGTTATTACAATTGAATTATCTTACTTCCGACTCTTTTGGTACACCTTTTTAACATTTCTTCTGTTTATAAATTATTCATGTCTCCCTGGGAGTACGACGGATTAGGCACTGGACTGCGATGACTTAGGATATGGGTTTGATTCCCGGTAAGTCTTGTTTATTATTGTCGATATTTAATGAAAGTGATTAATGAAGGCAGCCTACGTAAGCAAGCAACTTCTCTCGTTTACTCATTGTACTCATTTTTGAGTACATATATTCCTCAAAAATGAAACTTATGTATTCGAAGCTATGATAAGTATCGAATGTACTCAAAAATGAGTACACTTTACTTATTTTTGAGTACCTATTTTTAACAGTGTAAACTCATCATAAGTAATACTCCGTAAATAAATTTATGTTCCTCTTTTAAATCTATGAGTGGTACTTAAACTGTTAAAAATAAGTACTTAAAAAGGAGTGGAAAAAGTCATGGAAAGTAAGATAATTGGATGAAATAACTCAGTTTCCATCTAAGTAACTCAAATAATGTAAAAAACCATTTTCTAAACAAATATTTTAATTGTGCCATGTCGCTTTGTTAAGATGGCTTGAACAGAAGATGATATAAGCAATATCTAACCACATTGCTCATTTGAGAAAGTACGATTTCTCAAATTTGAGTACGTCATCGCTCATTTCCGATGCAATTGCACCCAAAGAAAAACGAGTGCGTTCATGTACTCATTATTAAGCACATTTTTTTACACTGTAGTCTCACATTCCAACACAATCACCCTCTAATATGCACAGGAAATGTAGTTGCTAATCGCAATAGCGACTGCAACATAAAAATTTAAACTTTTGAATCAAAACATAACATACTCCCGATCAATCTCAAAAATCACTACTGGCAATCTCTCCAAGACATCACACCAAAACATCCACAACCAAACCCTGCCCGAAAAAAATAACCCCAAAACTTCCACACTATTTCCACCCATCATAAATTCAAAACTCTCATCTCTTTGTTAAGAGGCTTGAACAGAAGCTGATATTAGCAATATCAAACCATACTGCTTATTTTTGCGAAATTACGATAACTTAAATTTAAGTACGTCATCGCTCATTTACGATGCAATTGTACTCAAAGAAAAACGAACATGTTCAGCTACTCATTTTTATGTACCTTTTATTTACAGTGCACCCTCTGATATGCGCAGTAAACTTAGTTGGTAATCGCAATGGCGACTGCAACATAAAAATTGAAACTCTTAAATTCCAACGAAATACTCAATCCCAAATATCACTACTGGCAATCTCTCCAAGACTTCACCACAAACCATCCACATCAAAACCCCGCCCGAAAAAAAAACACCCCAAAACTTCCACACTATTTCCACCCACCATAAATTCAAAACAGCGTGAGATTTATTTCAACTTCCTCTTCTTCCTGTATACTTCTCTTTCCCCAAGAACAGCAGCATTTCCGTTCAGTACATCGTCACACAGGATCCTCGAGTTTATTTAAGGACCCGGCACACAAACAATGACGGGAAGGGGCTTTCACAAAAGAAGGGATTGTCTGCCCACTGGGGCCAGCTGGTGACCAGAAGTTCCGAACCCTTTTCAGTTCCTGGAGTAGTTGGAAGTGGGCCAAATGTCGTGAAATATTCCACGCGTTATCTTCTTCGAGGTGGGTCTTCGCTCATCTCACCTCCATAAACAGCCTTCTTTATTGTTTAATGTGTTTGTGAAACAAGCCATCGTAAAAGAGTTGGAGTGGGTTTTTCTGTGTTAGTGTCTTAATTATGTGTCTTGTGATAAAGGGTGTATTTTTAAAACTCGCAAAGGTGATAGTGCGTGATGGTTAATTAAAATCTTAAGTTGTTTTAAGGGGTAGTGGTTTTGGCTGTTAACAGGAATCGAACCCGGGACGTTGTGCATACTCTAACAATCGGGATAAAGTAATTATTCGAGTCCAAGTGAGATTATCGGGTATATTAACTATGTAAAAAAGTACTTAAATATGAGTGCCTGAACATACTCGTTTTTCTTTGAGTACCCATCAAAAAAAGTCAGCATAAAACCTTCATCAAATTTTGGAATTGAAGGTTTTATGCAGGAAAACTGCAGTTTATTTGAAGATCTATAAAATTAAACGTTTTTGTTTCAATATCCTTCACAAAAACTGTAAAAAACCTTTATAAAAACCTGCAAAAAAACTTCAATTTTTAATCATGAAGGGAAAATGCGGATATTTAAAAGGTTTTATGCAGGAAAATTGAAAACTTAAAAAAAACTGCAGTTTTTTGTTTTAATATCCTTTATAAAACCTTCAAAAAACCTTCAATTTGACAATTTTGATGAAGGTTTCATGCTGACTTTTTTTGCTGGATACAACTGCATCGTAAATGAGCGATGACATTGTCAAATTTAAATAATCGTACTTTCTCAAAAATAGGCAGTTTGATTTAATATTACTAATCTCAGCTTCTGTTCAAGCCTTCTTAACAAAACGGCCTACCACACTTAAAGTAGTTGTTCAGCAGATGGTTTTCCACATCATTTGATACCGACTGCTTAAATGGAAACTGAGTTATTACAACTCAATTATCTTACTTTCCATTCTTTTAGCACACCTTTTTAATATTTCTTCTGTTTATAACCTCTTCACGTAGCCCTTGTAGTACAAAGAATAAGATACTGGAATACGATGCCTTAAAATAAGAGTTTTATTCCCTGTAAGTATTGGCTGTAATTATTGTTATTTATTAAAAGTGATTTATTATGACTGCCTCAGCAAGCAACTGCTCTTTTATTCTTTTTACTCACTGTACTCAGTTTTGAGTACATGTCTTTTTCAAAAATGAAACCTATGTATTCGGATCGATGATGAACATCGAATGTACTTGAAAATGAATAAATTTCATTTATTTTTAAGTACCTATTTTTAACAGTAAAGTGACCACCACGGTAGGTTCTTCTCAGTTAATCGGACAGGGGCCACCAATTAAGATCACATGTGTAGCCACGAATCACATGAGTGAAGATAAGTAAATTATAAAAATTCTGCAGTGGTAGAAGCCGTCGTTACGTCCGGGTCACCAATTTAGCGTAGTGCGTTTGACTGTCACTCAGAATCGAAGCCATGGCGTTGGCATATAACGCAGATACTCTAACGGTCGGGCAAAACTAACTACTCCACCAAATGGGGAGTATCGTGTATATGAATTCGCCACCATGGTACCTACCCTCTTCTTAGTGAGTCGGACAGAGGAACGAATGAAGAACATTCATAAAGCGTATCACGTGAGTGAAGATAAGCAAGTTGTGAGAATAATATTTGGTAGAAGCCGTGATTACGCCTGGGTCACCAATGTAGCGTAGTTCTTTTGTCTGTCACCCAGACTCGAACTTAGGATGTTGGGCATGCTATCTACTGATCGGGCTAAAGTAATTACTGTAGCCCAAGTGAGAGTATTATGTATTTGATGTGATCACTACAGTTTTATATGTGTTCTATATAAAAAGAGTATTTGTGTTTTTAAAATTCTATGGTCTATAATTTATATGCAAATTTATTTTTCTTTAGGTATAAACACGTTAACACAAATCGAAAATTTTATATTGCTTTTTTTTAATTTTAATAGTTAAATATTTATTTTTCATAATCAAGGGATTAACATACACCTATAAATATAAATATATATTTCAAAGCGCTTACAATTTATGGTTTTTAACTATTTATTTTAAATTAAAAGGTAGAAATCATTACAAAATGTACATTTTAAAATTCAAGAACGACATTACATCACTTCAACAAAGAATCAGCATTTATCTATTCAAACCTATTCAATACAAATGTTTTATGTCATTATTTGAAAAAACGCTTATTTATTTAAATTTTATTCAATTCAATTGTGCTTGCTTATATGTTAGGTAGTTTTATTTATCAACAAATTTTGAGCAAGTTAGAATCCTAAACTCTATATAAACTAAAATTAATCACGTTACTCAAGTATATTTTATTTATGGCTTTGTATGCAAGGTTTTTGCATGATTAAAGCTTAAAACACAATTCAGAGTTGAAGTAGTACTAACCTTTCCACAATGCAGAGTTTAAGTAGTATTAACCTTACCACAATGCAGATTTTAAGTAGTATTAACCTTACCAAAATGCAGAGTTTAAATAGTATTAACCTTTCCAAAATGCAGAGTTTAAGTAGTATTAACTTTAGCATAATGTAGATTTTAAATTGTGCTAACCTTACCACAATGCTGAGTTTAAGTAGTATTAACCTTGACCTTTTTTTAGAAATTTTATGTGTGCCAGTAGTTTACAGTTTTTGAATAGAAAGTTACTATTTCGCAGAAAGTGTTTATTTTAAGAACATTTTGAGTTACAATTAAGTTTCAGTCAATTAACAAAGCGTCTCTAGTATATACTTTGACGTAATTTAAACAATTTAAAAAAAAAAAAACGTTAAAAATTGAAAGAGGAGTAGTAGTGTTTTTAAAAAAAGTCTATTTCAGCTTAAAAAATGCAGAAAAAACAAAAATAAATTTTTAAAATATATTTTTTGTTTTTATTATTTTTCAGAAAAAGATATTCTAATAACGTTCATACAATATCAAAAATTCAAAACAAGAAGAACCCAGATTTTAAAGTATTACGTTTCCCTTAAATAACACAAATTATATCGTCTCCCCCAATTTAACTGTTGTTACTTATTCCCCAGTCTAGAATATACCAGACCATGTCCACCAAATCAATCACTCACAGAAAGTCCATCACCAAGGTTCTTTTCAAGATCTTCACGACTCAGCCCCAAGCAAGACAGAATATGCTCGGGTAAAGCCTGTACTTGTTCACATTTAGTGCACATGGCAAATGTCTTACATCCCTTGTCATAGGAGAGGGACCTAATATGTCCACTATTAAATCTTCTAAGGACACTCTGTTCGTTTCTTTCTCCCTTAAATTCCAATGCAGCCCCCGAAAGGGTACCTCTGTACCAATCGTGAAGGGGAGAAATGCGCCAAGCCTTGTTAATCACGGCTTTTCTCTTGGAGGAATATTCCTGAAAAGGGAGCTCTCCCGAGGGCAACCATGGGGACATAGTGCCAGCCTTGGCCAAGCCATCTGCAATATCATTGAAATACAGGTCTACATGTGAGGAAATCCACCAATTTAACTAAAACAATAAAATGTTTTAAGTATATACTTACAACTCAACATAGACGTTGAATGATTAATATAGACAGTAGAACTCCAATTATCCATATCAATTGGCACCAATCCGGAAAATCGAATATCAGGATAATTCACGAAAAAAAATTATTAAAAAAACGAACTTTGCTTATGTATGTAATGTAATTTAATGACTAATTATAACAATATCATTTACCTGTAAGAAACTTGTCAAATGTGGATTTTAATTTTTTTTTCTGAAAGCAATCTGGATCCGGATAATTAACGAACCAGTATGATTGATCCGGATAAATAGAGTTCGGATAACTGGTGTTCTACACTGTTAAAAATTTGAGTTCAACAATGTACCATATCTTGGTGCAACACAGAGGTCTGCAGCAAATTATACTGGGAATCTAGGTTAAACCAAATATCCTTTATCGGAAAAAAAAGTTTCACCGATAACTGGTTCAATGAAATTTTAATTGTTGCTAAATCAACAAACCGGGGAATCCCATAGAGTAGAATCCCCTCCAAAATTGACAACGACGAAGGTGGGCCTCCGTGGCCAGTTGGAAAAGCGTTCAGCTATGAATCAGAGGATTCCTAGTTCGATCACGATCGCTGGACTTTACAAAGGAAAGTAAAAATGTTGTTATAACGCGATCGGAGGGTTGTCAGCTTCGCTACAAATATACTAAAATACCAAGAAAACTCGACTTTTGGTGAAGCGAAAATATGAGTTTTGGTGCAAAGTTTCATCACTAAATCTGGTAGCACCGTAAAATGGTGAAACTAAGCATCAAACGTTGGTTGCAACTAAATGGGTACTAAATTTTGGTGCAAAACTATAATAGTTTTTAACAGTGTACTGTATTTCAGAAAATATTTAAGGTATCCGAACACGTTCGAAGCACTTTTTTTAAAATGTGTCAGATAAAATTTATTTAATGCTATTTTTAGATTGTTTGTTAGTAAAAACTAATTATATATCATAAATATTTAAAGTTTATTATTATAATTATTAAAAAAATGAAATAATCATTGAAAATTTTAAGTTTTTATTCAAAAACTTGAAAACTTATATAAGACATACAAATCAATTCATATGGAAAATTTTACTATTAAAATAAACTGCATGTTATTATCTAGTGTTCCAAGTAAAATTAAACATATATATAAAAAATTAAATTTTTGGTGACACACCGAAAATTTATTATAAGATTTTTGACAATTTCACAGCCTTATAGTTCAATGTTTAGTCCATAAATAAAAATATATTAACGATTTTCCAATTATTTTAGTACATGCACTAGAATACACTCTACTGAATAGGGACACAAAATTTAAAGACAATATAACAATAATATTTTGAGTTATGATTTTTGAAATTTGCTGTTTTTGAATAAAAATCAATTCTGAGAAAAATGCGTTTAAAGTATAAATTTATCTATTATTAATATTAAGAAAGTTTAAACACAATTAAAATCCCCCGATTTATATGTTATACCCTAAACTTGCTCATCTTTAGCCATTTTCCCTTTTTTAGCTAATCAATTTTTTTTTCTGGCAACTTTAACGTTGGGTAAAGAGTGGCGCTTCGAATCCTTTACTGGTTCGATGTCCAGTTCTGAAAAACCTTTTAATGTGTGAACACCAGGATTGAGCCGAATGATCTTTCCCAATGAGTCTTAGTCCAAATACAAATGAAATATTTACAGAATGTAATTTTTTTGATTTTTCACAGGCACAAAATGTGTTTTTGTATTCGCAGTTTTGACATTTCACTGTCATATTTGATGCCAGTCCAAATACAGACTCTTGTAGAAGACACAGTTTACTGCTAAAGCAATCGGGGCAGCACAAACTCTTTATCATATTGGAAAGAATTTGAATATTAATTATTTGATTTCCACTGATTTCAGTTCGAGAGTAATTGTCCAAATAAGAAGTCATAGTGAGCTTCTTTTCACTTGCCGTAGGCAGGTTGTTCGACGCAGATGAATCGGTTTCAGTGGAACATGTAACATATTTATTTCCTCGGATTTTTTTCTTACGAATAAAACTTCGGTTTCTCGAATTTCTCATGGTGTTTTAACATAAATGAAATCAAATTTGGAGAGTTAATTAAGTTAGGTCTTTAAAAATAATTATTAAACAGATTATACGAAAAAAAACAACGCTGCTTGTAAAGAAATAAACAAGAGAGTAAAGTTGTTGCAATTTTTAATACAAAAACTTCTGATATAAATGAAAATATCTGGTGGCTAGATTATAGCAACATTAAAATAATAAACATTGCAATTAAAAATTAGAAAAAGTTGAAAACTAGAGAAAAAACGATGTTTCTGCCTCATTTCCGGTTTCGGAATACTACTTCCGTTTTCATTTAATATTTGTCCACTTGAACTTTAAATTACTATAACTTTTGTTCTAATTGACGCACAGCTAAAGTAAAAACTGTTTTGGAAACTTAAAAGTGCAGAAAATCATATTTTTAAAGAAAAAAAATTTGGTAATTTCAGTCAAAATCACCTTATTCAACGTGTACGGATACCTTAACAATATAAAATGTGGAATTATATTCACATTATTTATTTATTTATTTATTTATTTATTTATTTATTTATTCATTTATTTATTTATTTATTTATTTATTTATTTATTTATTTATTTATTTATTTATTTATTTATTTATTTATTTATTTATTTATTTATTTATTTATTTATTTATTTATTTATTTATTCACTCATTTATTTATTTATTTATTTAATTATTCACTCATTTATTTATTCACTCATTTATTTATTTATTTTAAAAATATTAAACGATACGTAACCACATTTTAAATCTTCTTCACCATCAAATATCTTTAATTTTATGGTTTAATGGCTTAATTATACAAAATGAATCCTAGATAAAAGTAAACGAAATCAAATGAGGACAATTTAAAATGACAATATCCAAGTCTTAATGATAGCAATTATCTCTTACAAGGTTTCACAGTTATTATTTGAGATAAATAAATAAGTAAATATTTTAATCTGTTTCCGAAATGAGTTAATCGCATAGAACTATTTTAATGTTATCTAATTTTAAACAAACGAATGAAAAGCCGAATGTCTGCTTAGGCAGAAAATCGTTTCATTAAATTCTAAGTTCAGATAATGGTAATGTCGTATCGGCAATATAGTTGGTATCAAGACAGAGTAACTTTCATCGTTATTTAAATTGTCCAATCTTGTTAATTTCCATGTAACTTTTATTAGCCTATTAAAATTAATTCATTTGGATTTCCGTCTATCTTTAAAAGCCAACTTTTACTATTATTGAATAGGGTAGTGATGAACCTTTATTTTCTTTAGTTTTAAAACAAAGAACGTAATATAAAGTTTATCATGTTCGTGTTGTTAAATATCAGAATAAAAAAGAATTCCTCAAGTATTGTCGTAAAGTTGGTAAGTACATTGCGTTTTTGCTTTGCGTGTGATTTTTTTTTGTTTTATTATGAATAATGCAGTTGGAAATCATAGACAAAAATAAGTATACATTAATTGATTACTAGAAATTAAAAACGACCTAAGTCCAAAAAAGAAAAATTTTCATGAGAGCTGAAATATGAAAAACACTCGCATCTCTTACTTAGGGTGTTCTCCATTTCACTCACATTTTTGAACTATTACTACTGGAGTTCACACTTTGGGCGTTCTCTGCTTTGTTTAGCATGGTCTTTAGGACATTTTTCCGTAAAAAAAGATTTTCGATTTTTTTTTGGTACTTAGGTCGTTTTCCCTTTCTAGTCCTCAATTCTTAAAGGTGCTTTATTGAAAAATTAATAATCGATTTCATTTAAATACGTCTATGATGAAGCAAACGTTAAATAGTTATATGGGGTATGTGGAAAACGTTTTAGGGGCGAAACTGACTTACGATATGTCGAGGAGAGTTACCATCTGGAGGTTGGGATTATTAGTCTATATATATAAACCTATAATTCAGAATATAGGTCTGTTGGGACTATAGGTCTGCATCAATAGATAAATGGCAGAAATATTGGGAAAGAAAAGGGCGGGGAGGGCGAGTGTACGAATATATAAACAAAGTCGATTTAGATTTTAATATTGGAGACACTCGCCTGACCCAATTCATAACTGGCCACGGACCATGTCCGCAGTATTTCTTCGATAGAGGATTTGAGGAAACAAGTAACTGTGTCTGCAAGTCCGTGGGTAACATGGATCACTATACCTATGATTGTGATCTCACAAAACATCTCCACTTTCGTTACCCCGGACAAAATATCTCCCAGCAAAAACGGCTGATGCTGACACACAGGGAGATGAAGAAAAGAGCGAGGAAGCTAGTCGACTTCCTCCAAAGTAAAAACAGAGAGTTGTGTGAGCCAGCTCCTCCATAAATCTGTGTTTTTTTTAATGTTCCTTAAATTTAAACCCAAACGATAAACCGAGTCGGAAAAAAAGAAAAAAAGGGGAAAAAATACTACTTCATTCCATTAATTTTGTAAATGCTCATAAACGCAAATAAATAAATAGACCAGTAACAGCAAGTCATTATAATACCATACTAGCAAATAGAAAACATGTTCAGTTAATGTACTGTGTAACATATGGTGGGTCCACGCTCAACCTATCAAGGTCGGGTGGAAAAAAGTGTAGAGACATGCAGATAAGTTAGCAGTCCGGGGTCGTAACCTGAAAACCATCGGGACAGACCAGGGGTCCCGGACTGCAGTCAACTGTCAACTGTCCCCATTGTGGCCGGTTTCTAGGAGTGTTGCTATCACCGCATCTTTTGGTTGAATCATCGGGTGTGGTTGCGTCATCCTCCGGTAGGCAGTCGGATCTTAGCTGTCCGAGTTTTAATGGGTTCCGGGCGTTGCTGAGGTCAGAGTCGTGAGTCCTGAAATATCTTGCATTTTCATTGGGTATTGGACTTCTGACTGAATTACCATACTTTACCAATCAGGTTCAGCTCCGCCCACTTGAACGACCCCTTCGGTCCAATCCAACCCGTGCCATACATATCCAACAAACGTAACTATCCTCTCCCCCCCCCCCCCCCACAAACGTTGTAAAATCGCCAACAGTCGGTCTGGTCCCTCTTACAATACATTGTAATTGTAGCTTTAGGCCTATACCCGACCCTCACATAAAAATTAAAACATGTGACAGCACACTGTCATAAGTATTTTCAACTAATCTATATATATAAATGCGAAAAACCCCACTCATTCCCTCATCACTAATTCTCCAACTTCCCGTATACCTATGAAGAAGAAATTTGGCAAATTTGTTACTTAACCTTAAATAGGAAAAGTAAACTATTTTTGTTCCGATCGAACGTATTTAAGGGGGTGTAAAACCCCTTTTTCGATATTAGTAGTGTGGGGTTCACTTCATATACCCGATACTCCCGCTTAGGCTGGTTTAATCACTTCATCCTGACTGGCAGAGTATCGGCGTAGCAAGCAGAAGTTCCTTGGTTCGATACCGAGTGTAGACAAATAGTTTATAGTGCTACGGTAGCAACCTTAGTTTGGGAATCTATTAAAATATGAATGTTAATCAACGGGAGTATCATATGTATATCCACATTATTGTACATCCAACTTTTCCATATTATCAATCTTGCGGGACCTTGCTAATAAAATTTCGTTACAAATTGTAACTTTTAATACCGTGGTTCCCTCTGATGGGTGACAAATTAAGAGTATTATTTATTTCGCTTATAAATATTGTATTTGTATCTATTTTGTAACTTATTTCCTTCCCGTGCGTAGAACGGGTACTTCAGTTAGTTAACCTATAATTTTATTTTAAAAACAATATTTGTGTTGGAAATACTGTAATTAACTTTTGAATTTACGTATTTCATAAAATACTTTTTTATTTCCCTTAAACTGCATAAAAGGATAAATTGAATGCTTTTTTTATAATTTTAATGGAATTGAAAATTTCTTGGAGATTCAATATTAGCATTTACATACGTTTTCTCTAAACCTCTGATCACTGTCTTAAAAAGGAAATACCTACACAAGTTAAGACGGCGGATCACAGTGACTAGTAATTTTAAAAATAAAAAATGCTCAGATAAGTCAAATGGTTCAACAGTAATTCGTTTTTTTTTTGTCTCCTGATTTTCGGAGACGAGTCTTTTTCGAAATTTACAATCTAATTGTATTATGTTCATTTATAGGCTTATACATAAATCATTCCTTTATATATTAAGACAACGTTTATATATTAAAGCTCTGTTTTTTATACTTCTAAAATATATATAATATTTGGAAGCCTATCAAGCTAAGTTATATATTAAAAAATAATGGTATCTTAAAGTATTAGAAATACATATTAAATTTTAAAAAAAACTATTTTTAAAATTCGATAATGAGGAATTTTCACGATTTCTGTTTTTATTTTTATGTTAAAGATGAGAAAATTTCATGCAAAAAAATGCTGTTTCTTTTTTTTTAACAAGCGTAGATAATTTATTAAAAAACTTTAAAGTTACATTTCATGAACTGGCGCGAAAAACGGCCCAAACCGGAAGTGACGACACTATACACGAATTGCTCCCGCTCAACTCAATGTTTACATTCCGGTTTTGAACCGAATTCGAGACTACGCTATTTTTTAATCTTTTTCATTATGAATTCAGTATATAAATACTGTATTGTGCCTTGTTGTGCGAATACAACAGTGAATTCTTCGAATAAGCTGTTTTTTAGCGTCCCAAAGGATAGAACAAAGCGAAAAGCTTGGACAACAGCTGTGAAGAGATGATAGGAAAAATCCTAAGCTTTCCAGTAAATCAACGTTATATTGTTGTGAAGATCATTTTTTGGTAAGTAAACACTTGTTTGTTGTGCCCCCAAATGAAATATAAATCTAAGTATAATGAAAATATATATTCAAGTTACAATTTAATAATTAGAAGTCACACCAGTCAGCTTTTAGAATAGAATATATCACTAGGAGTTGTAAGTATTAAAGCAGTAGGAGTATATTTTTGCTCCTATGCATTAAATAATACTTAACAATATTCTATTTGAATTTTATTTTCTTCTTTTAGTTAATAATTACATAAATCAACAACGTTTTTCTTCGAAAAAGTTTAATAAGCCTCAGGATATCCCAGTATTCATTAAGCTAATATGTGCTAATTATAATATGATGATACATGTACCTTTGAAAAAATTGTACTTAAATTCTTTTTTGTATTTAGTTACAGGAGGACATGCAGAATTTTTGGCAATGGAGTTTGACTAATGATGTAAAGAGAGTAGAGCTGAAACCTGGCGTTCTTCCTCATCGTTTTGAATGCCAAAAGCCAAGGGTTCCCCCTCCGCCTGAGAGACAAGCAGCAAAGAAGTGGAAACATTTGCATTTGCTGCAAGATGCACTGGCAGTGGATATTTCAAGTGCATCTGATAAGTCCATTTAGTGAATTTGAACTTGTCAGCAAGAGCACCAATGCTCAAGCTTCTGTTGCATGTTCGACTGTCCCGACAGGCAAAGCTGTGGGAACATACACATCGCCATACAAGGCAACCTGCCACCAAGATAAGGAAGAAGCCGAGGAATTCCTCAGCGACTATGAGCCAGCAGCTTCCGATTCTGAAACATGGAGTTCAGAAGATGAAGACTACACAGAGAAGACGTACAAAGAGCACATGCTTAAGGGTACCATTCTTAGTATCGAAAAGAATCCCAAATTGTTTTTAGGCCTGCCTGCAGAAAGAATTTTTATTATCAATCTCATTGTGAAGAAAACCGGTTTACCAGGTGTATGTTGTTCTCAAGAAGTTGCATTTGGACCTTCCATTTTCGATATTAGCCATTGATTTTGGAAAGTCCATTTCCTCACTCGGTAGATTATTTACGAAAACTCTTCCAAGACTCAGTGATCTCATGCAAGAACTGATTGTGTGCAAGTGCAATAAGAGCATGCTTACTAATTCCTTTTCGTGTACGATATTCCAAAGTAGTTTCAATTATTATCGTTTGTTTCGAAATTCAAATAGAAAAGCCTAGCAACCCTATCCAACAAGCCCTTGCATGGTCCCAGTACTACAACTGCAACACTATAAAGTATTTGGTTCCTGCACAGCAGATGGTCTAACCAGCTTTATATCTGATGGATTTGGTGGAAGATCCTCCGATGCTGTTAACGTTGAAGTGTCTGGCTATCTGGACAAATAGGCCCCCGAAAATACCATCATGACAGAAAGAAAAGCTGTGATGGCAGATAGAGGATTTAAAAATATAGCAACTCTGTTAGAAAAAAGAGGCTGCCCATTAGTCAGGCCACCCTCTGTATCTGCCTCAAGGATCAGCATGAATGCTGAAGTGCGCCAATCAAAAAATCGCTGCTCTTCGGATTCATGTTGAACATGTGATTGGCCGTCGTCGCAATTTTGACATGCTGAAACCACATGCGTGTATTGACAACCATTTGATACCTGTTTTAGATGAGGCCCTTGTGGTTGCTTGTGGCATAATAAATATGCAATATCATTTATTTAAAAAGGGATCATTAAAAATACAGCAGTAAGGTTGCTTTTCTGGTACTTGGAGTGTGTATGTACCACTATCAAAAATGTAATTTAATTCATTATACAATTCACTTTTTTCGGACTTCAATTTGTTTTATTAGAATTTGTTTTTATGTAGAAATGTACTAAATATTTAGTTATTAATTAGTTTACTGCTTATTTTGTAACACATAATAAGAAAGCAAACTTTTTTTTTACATTAAATGGAAGTAAAAATTGTGTAAATATATATATGCCAACATTGGAAGGGGATTAACAAAAAGATTTGGGGAAGGGGGGGGGGGGGACTGTTGCTCCCACACTTTTTTCAGATGTTGCCCCCCAGCTTTTTTTTAGAAAGTTGCCCCCTCATCTTTTTTAGTATATCACTTTTTAAGAATAAAATTTAAATCAATTGCTTTACTGCAATGCCAAAACCAGGAAAAATTTCGTACCCCCAAACCCCCCCAATACTACAGACGATAAACGCATTTACTGAACAAGTGACTGTGTCCATCGGCCATCGCAAATACTTAAACTTAAACAAGGCTGGCCGTAATTTAAAGTGTCATGACTCTGTAGCTATAGTGTTTCAATGGCTACTGAAAGGAAAACTACGAATTTTTTTTAGCTTATCGTGAAAACGTTTTGTTACATATAGACATATTTATTAATTTTTCTGCTATCTGATTTACAATATTAAAATAAATGAACAGTTCAGTTGTTCTCTCACTAAATTAATATACATATGCTTTTTTTTGTCTTTCAACTACCCCCCCCCCCCCCATAATATATATAGGTAACCATAAAATATGAATATTTTAATGTAAAAATTCTTAAACTAAACATTATCTTAATTAGCATTAAACATTGATAGAATATTTAAAAATAATCTTTGGGTTGTATCATGTTTTGTAAAAATTTAAGCTAGTAATTATATAGAATAAAGGCGAAGAATATATGCCAGACAAAAATACATTTATAAGTAGTCTTAAGTTTTATGGAATTATATAAAGCTTCTTTTCAATGCTGGAAACTCAGTACTTTTCCAGAAAAGCAAACATTTGTCGAGTAACATAGAACAATATTTGTTATCAAAGTCTATAACTATGATCATGATTTTGTTCGAAGGTTCGCAATCGGTATTGGCCACACAAAACAATCCTTTTTAAAAAAATAACATCTGTAGCTGAATTTGTGTCGTTCAGTAATTTGTAATATAGTTTTTTCGCTACTTGGGCACTTGATTTCGATTATATAATCTTCAGAAATGCCATGGTGAGGCCCCGAACACTGGATACTCGCCAGAAGTTCTGAAACCACATCATTGAATTTATATATTTTTTTCTTTATGTATCACTTTTTGGACTTCTTTTTCCAGTCTTCTTCGTCTCATGGCAGCATTGTACAGAGAACACTCTTTCATAGCACTGAAGTATCACGCTATACGCTTTCTTTCGGATTCTGTGTTCTGGTGTCAAATGATCTTTGACGGTGTAAATGTTGGCAACTCTCTTGACCTGAACATAACCAATGGCATTGTCACTATAGCTCTCCGGGCCAGACCTTGATGTAGATAAAGAAACAAAACACATTTTAAAATGCGTATAAAAATCATAAAATATTTTGGAAAAGCATTGAACTAAATTTAAGTATTAAATTAGGTCCATAAATGTATCATTCAAATTATTTTCATTAGCTTTGCAATATCAATCAAGTTTACTTTCTGTGAAATTATCTTATATTTCTCACAGGATTTTGGATATAGTTTATAAATATGTAAAATATATTAAACACACACAGATAAATTAAAACTAGTTAACTTTATTTCAGAACTATTTTGTATAATTTTTTTCACATGTATGCTGTCATATGTGCTGCATAAATAGTTTTAATGAATAAATAGTATTTTTAACATTAAATTTTTGTTTTTCAATGACTTGAACATGTTAAAAAAAAACTAATCAAATCAACTATTTTGGCATTACTTTTTAATATTAAAGCGAAATGCCTGGAATACTATGCAATCTCATTGGTTTTTTTCTTAATAAATCAGCAAATTCAAATATATTAATTCTCAAACTGAATGCAATGCATTTTTGTATTATGTAATTAAAATAGATATTCAGTAATCAAGGAAAATTTAAATAATTACCTTTCAGCTTTAATTTCTCGTATTTCTGCTCCCAAAAAATCCGGGTTCGTTCCTAAGAAAGTAAACATTGATATGCTGTGTATTTTAGGAAGATTGTCCCTTCATGAATTCCGGTAAAACCGACATCTTAGATGAAAAGGGCAATTAAATAAACAATATAATTGAATTGAGTTTTTTTTTTAAATGCGCAACTAGAATTTGTTCATTGATAGAAATTAAAAAAGCGGGTGCTTCCTGTGAGTGAAGCGAAATCGTAAACGGAGCAAGTTCGTGTATAGTGTCGTCACAGCCAATCGCGTGGCGTTTCCGTGTCACGTGATATTTGTTGTATTTTGGGTTATTTTAAACTTAAAATTCAGTTAATTAAATCATATTTTGGATATTTCTGACGAAGTATTCGAAAAGTACGATATAGAAAACATAAGAAAAAATTAACTTTAAGCAAATCCCCCACCCATGCAAATTCTCCATTATAACATACTTTTGAACCCTCTGGCAATCGCAGTATATAAAAATATATATTCAATAAAAATTCCAAGCTATTAAATCATAAGAAATTTTTCCAATAATTTGGACTGTTGAATTTGTTTTCAGCTGCATTTCGTTTCTATTCTTTTATTGGAAACCAATGTACTTAGTGTTTAATCTTTTATACCATTTATGTTACATAAGGTCAAAATATAATGGTTTTTTTTTAACTTTCTTGTTGTAAAAGAAAATGCATTATACGTTTATTTTTAACTAACTGTTACCCGTGGTTTCAGAAGCATTAATTTTTTACGTCGTTGGTTCTCCTTTCCCGTTTATTTCTTCTTTTTTATTTTGTAGATGGCGAAATAACTGGCATATTGTTTACACATTTTGTGTACCTCTCCGTATGTTAGCTTTTCCGTTATTTCTCCCGTTGAAGCATAATTGCCAGAAAGAGTTATTTCGCCAAAGCAATTTTTGATTTTCCAGCTTTCAATTATTTAAAGCAGTAAATTTATATTAATTTTTAAATTATTCCATTGCTGTCAAGATTTATGATTTTTTAACAGTGTAATTTGATAACAATGTACATGCTATGATCACTTAAAAAATAGTTTTTAAATCGTTATTAACGGAAAACTAAATGGAATTAAAAAAATTGTCTCAGGTGCATATCCAGAAATATCGATTAACCGGAGAGTTTTTAAAAAATGTATCCGATTAAAAATATTTTCAAAATTTATTTTTTTGTTGGATACAGAAAAATCTACTTAAGCAAAATCTGCAACAAAAAAAAATCGGTTATCCGGCTGTTAAACGGAGTTTTTTTTAAACAATTTATCCGATTTCAATATATTTTCATTGTTTAACAGAAGTTACACAACAATGAAATTTCGTTTAACCAGCATTTATTGGCATTGATAAGGATCGTTTTCAGTATACATTGTTGAGCACAAGTTGCTACTTGGATTACGTGCAAAAATACTTGTACAGCAATGTTTGTTTTCGATTTTATTAGTTTCGTTTGTACTGAATACTATTGAAACTTTGATTATGTATTTTAAACACGTAGTGCTACTTAAATGCTTACAAATTAAGCAATTTTCTAAATAAAATTCCGTTACTTGAATTACTTAAGCCACACTGAATTCCCTTAAAGAGGAAACTAATTTAAGTTTTATTACTTCAAAACAATTCCGTCTCTAACTAAAGAATTCAAACTCATTACAATGTAGGTCATGGATATTAGTGCTATTCGTAGTGTTTAAGTTTGAGACGAAAACAAGGAATTTAAATTCGATGCTTGATGATCCTTTAATACACTGGTGGACAATTGCTAAGGACGGATCATAAACGGCTATACATCGCATAAAAAAGTAAGCGTGGTTGAATGCCAAGTGAAATAAAATAATGTCAGAATGCTAGGACATTACAATAAAGATAATTTATTGTGCTCTGAAATCTAGAAGGCTTTAAAAAGTGTTAAAGGAACAAAATGGTCATTTTGTGCTGAATACGTAAAAGTGAAAAAAATGCAATTACAGTCCGCAGACGTTCCGGCGTATAATGTCAATACGGGATATGGCCACCATGGAGGGCAATGCAAGATCCCACACACCTTGTCATGCTTTACACAGCGTTGTCCAGCAGCTGTTGGGGTAATTTATCCCATTCCTCCGTTAGTGCATGGATGAGGGTGTTCTTGTTTATTGAAGGGCATTGTCGACAATCAAGACCCCTCCCCAAAGCATCCCACACATTTTCAATGGGATTCAGATCAGGAGAACGTACTGGCCATACGAGGCGTTGAATACCCTCGCTCTCTAGACACTCATAGACAGCGACTGTTCGATGACATGTTGCCTTGGCGTCCATAAAAACAAATCTATCATCGACAGCACCACGGAACACGCAAACATGAAGCAGCAGAACATCATTAATGTATCGTTGGCTATTCATAGTCCCAGTTGGAGCACATAGAGGGAAGTACGGCGGTAAAGATGTCGAATATGGGGTGAATTGGCGCATTTTTGAAAATCGGGAAACGATGGCGACGGCGTTTAGTAAAGCAACCCTATGCGCTCTGTTTACGGATGATGCGCACGCATCCAATGCACACAATCCAAATGAACTCGCGCAGGAAGAAAGTAAACAAGTAACCACATTTAGAAGTTTAGCGCCTTGGCGAGAAATTCACCCCATCTGCGACATCTCAGCCAGTACGGCTATTGATCATGATGCCAGCTCATACCATGACACTACATGTAGGATATCGGTCCATTTCTTGTATGTTTTCCGGGCAATACAGTATCATTCTCACGCCAGATAAGTTGTCGTTGATTATCAGACGACAGACTGAACCTACTTTCATCTGAGAATAATATGCAAGCCCAGTCCGCTTCCCTCCAATTGCAATGCTGACGACACCATTGCAAACGGGCTATATGGTGACGTTTGGACAATGGGATGCACACAACAGGATGGCAGGCGTATAGTTTTGCTTCTTGCAAACATCTGGCTAAAGTTTTTCGGGAGATCCGCTTGCCAATAGTAGAGAGGAACTGATTTGCTACCTTACGAGCTGTGCTGCGCCGGTTTTTTTTGTGTCGATAGCACTATGTACCTATCTTCTGCAGGCGTCGTTCTGCAAACACGACCTCCCCTGTGACGTTTGCTACATTTTCCAGTTATTTGAAATGATTTCCAAAGCCTTGAAACTACACTGTGGCTGACGTCGAACTCCCTGGCAACATCTGTTTTTTCGTCCTTCTTCAATCTTGCCAATAATACGTCTACGCGTAGAATCATCTAAGTGATGTCGGGAAGACATACTGAAAATTGTAAGTTCGTCAATTGATTCTTTTCCATTCAAATTTGTTTTTGAACAACAGCGATCAACGCGCGTCAAATCCCTTACATTGCTTATCAGCGCTATCACGTAGCGAACAAGTTCGGCAATACAAAATTTGCATACGCACAACATGTATTATTGTATCCCGCACTTACGCTAACTTCCACAATTTCCTGCCTTCCATATTGTGGTTGCTATCGTTGCTATTGTCATCCGTCCTTAGCAATTGTCCAGCAGTGTACTAATAGTTTCCTGCACTATTAAAAATTATACTTGAGAAGTGAATGTAATACACTCACATTTAAGTGTTATTTTACTGTAATTATTTCAAATATTTGCATTTTTATTCTAAAGTTTTCAAATTGTAAATAGATATGTTGAAACAGTCGCGCATATGTACATTTTAAAAACATTTTTTTCATTGCATTGGTGGTAGGTCATTATACGTCTCTTCCACTGCAGATAACATCACGATTATGTGTGTAGGGTGTTTGTGACGTCATTATTTATTTGTTGGTTGGTGATATTTTTGGTCATTTGACGACAGTTTTATTCATTGGGCTACAGTTTTGTTCATTTGGTGACGTTTTCCTATTATATACTCATCAGCCAATGTCATACACCCAGTATTTTCTGGCCAGTAAGACGAAGGAAAACTAATGCACCAGACAATGGGCAGGATGGAACAGTCGAAGGATTAGAAAGGTAAAACACATAGCGACCTACTGTCCAGACAATTAGAATTCAGCATAGAACATACAAAAATGGCATCATTATTCTTAAACATGAATAAAGTGAAAATTCCAAAAAAAATATTAAAATGGGTTCATATTAAGTGTTATATATTTGATTCAATATCTATAAAACTTTTGTAATTTTTCACACTAATTTCGTTATTGTTAATGTTATTTTTACATATATGGACATATTTCAGTCCTTTGGTGATATTTTTATTTATTTGGTAAAATTTTTATTCATTTTGCCGAAATTTATATTAATTTGGCGAATGTTTTTATTCATTTTGCGATATTTTTGGGCATTTGACGAAAGTTTTTATTAATTGGGCTACAATTTTATTCATTTGGTGACGTTTTATCGATATTTACTCATCAGCCAATAAGAATGCTCCTTACAGGTTAAATAATATGAAAATGACTTTTGTTTCGATCTTGAAATATTGCACAGTTACATGTTCTTCATGTAAATCCTATGGAAAGGTTTTAAAAAAATCGTTATTTTGACAGTAACAGTTCGAATTTTTAACAAACATTTTGTTAGTGCACCCTTTGGGCCCTAGGTGAACATGTGTTCCAAATTTAAACATTCCAGGTCTTTTGGATCTGGAGGTTTCGTGAATAGTGAGTCAGTGAATTTTTAATCGTCCTTTAATTGTTTTCCGAAATTAATTTTGTATTAAGCATTGTATTGGCATATATTAAAACCTTACGGTAAAGAACTCATTTTTTTAAAAGAAATAAAATAAAATAATATCAATATAAAACTAGTACATATAAAAATATGTTTAAGAAAAAAGCTTTTTAATTTTACCTCATTGTAAAACTTTTTTGAACTTTTAAAGCTCGTTCACAATAAAACAATATTTTTTACCACTTACTATATCACCTCCGGCATGCCCAGAAACCAATTTATCTAACTATAAATACATATAATTTTAGTTACTTAAAGAAAGAAACTAACTTTTATAAATGTCGTTTTTTAATAACTTACTTTGTTGATGCTGCTGCATCAAATATTGCGATTCATAATTATCCCCTGTCCAAACTTTATATGAATTTAAAACTTAGCAAACTTACTAAATTATTAACAATGTTTAATATTATATATTTCGGTTTATATTTTATAATTATTAAAAATGCTTTAATCTTATATTATCAAATTAGACAGAGACAAATTTCTAATACAGTTTTTAGTAAAATTATCTGACCATGAAATTGTGCTTGGTTGAAAATATTTTTGTGACAGAGATAAACTTCCATCAGATGCTTTAGTTTTTATGAGGGGTTAGTTTAAGACCTAATCTCTACAATTTGTAATGGTATCTCGAATATAACATCATTATATTCATTTGACGATATTTTTGTCCATTTGTGGACATTTTATTCATTTGGCGACGTTGTTATTCATTTGGCGACATTGTTATTCATTTGGCGATGTTTTGGCGGTGTTGACTCATCAACCTGTGAGCATGTTCCTCATAGGTTATATAATATTTGTAAGAGGTCCAAAATGACAAAGAGACACTGTAACCACTTTCTGGCAGTTTTGGCAGTTTAGAAACATATGTAGATTTACAGCTCATGAAGGATCGGATAAAAAGATAGACTCGTGGGGGGGGATGTATGTCGAATTTACTGGGGGTGGGGGGGGGAAACTGATGTATGTCGAATTTACTAAGAATTTAAAAAAAATATTTCTTATCTTTTTTATATGGCAATTATTTATGTTTTTAGATTTTATGTATTTTTATTGCATAGTTTTATCGTTGTAATTATATTTTAATATTATTAACGCAATGTTCAATAAGCCCAGCGTTTTTTTCTTAAAGCACTTTCAGTTATATTCCATGTGTCTTTTGGGGGACCGTACGGTTACAAATCTTAAAAAAAATCAGGTTTTCGGTTCACATATTAAAATATTCGTATTAAATTATATTAAAAAATTCGCAAATTATTTTTTTAAAAATCACATATCAAGTTATATAAAATTTGAAATTTAAATTTAAACAAAAGTGGCTGCGCCCCCTTTTGGAAGCAGTCACTATTTCAAAATTTTAAAACTTAATTGCTTTGCTAAGTTTTTTCAGTTTTTCAAGATGTTGTCTATTTTCATCTTTCGGTACACGTCTCTCAAATTTTGGCACGGAAACGAATATTTCGAATAGAAATGAAAAATTCTATGTACCATTAGTTTAGTGTAAAATCTACGTGTTAAACCTAAACTGCAGTTGTTTTACTATAAAAAAAAATATATGTGCAAAATTTTTTTTCCAAGAGTAAACAAAAATTATCTATTTTCCAAAAAAAGTACGGTAATTTTTTTTCTAGTCCAAAATCAAAATTAAAATTAAGTTCAATTGAGGAATGACCATTGGTGTCATGTATTGGATCACGTATTATACATAAAAATAAAATTTGGTTATTGTATATTGAAAACTGTTTTAAAAAAGTGTACTATGAATTTATTAACCTAAAATCCTACACTTGTAAAATTACTTTTTTCGTCGAAAGTGTCCTAATTGCAGAAAATAGTGTGATGGAATCTTGTGTTAAATATTATTTTCTCCATATGTATACAAAATTTTATTCCAATTGGAGTAATAATATTGTTTTTGCACCGTTTTTTATAAGGACAAAAATTACCTATTTTTGTTCATCACAAACCACACGGCCCCTTAATTATTACTCGAACAACATCATTATATCTTAAACACAAAGCAATCAACAGTTACAACCCAACTTTGAATTAAAAGCATCATATAAGCCTACAGTTGCCGCAATATTTTAATCTATTAGACTTGTGCATTGATTCACCCGCTACATGATTCTTATGGCGTGACCGACATAAATTTGGCTGCTGTCTTGGTATATCATGGATATGACAGTATCTAAGATATCTAGCACATTCCTTGTCCGTCCAAATGATATATTCTCGTAAAATACTTCTAAACACTGTTAAATATTCATGAGTTGGGGGTTGAGGGCGATTCGGCTATACACACGCAATGCCACAATGCAATTTTTATATACGGTAAAGAATTGGTTTTAGTTTAATGTAATACATTACCTTTGACTAAAATTAATTTATCATCCTTTGAGTTTTGCGCCAAGGGAACATTATAAATAGTTTTATAACAAATCGCATTTCAGAATTTTCATGTATATTTTTTTTAATTTACGTACGTCTAAAACTTAAATCAAATCAGACAAATTTATGTTTGTTTATTAAAATACATTGCTCTTTAAATGCATATAGATAATATATTAAGATTATATGATTTGCCAAAAAGGGGTACTATCCTGCCACCATGAGAACGTCGCCTAAAAAGGGTTGCTATCTCGGAATGTTACAAACTTATGTGAGTATTTATCATAACGGTACTATTTTGGCTCGTTTATACCCCTGACCTAAAATAATATCGACATTGAAGTGAGGACTAAACGTCCGGGACCACTTTACACCTTTTTGAGCAAAGGTAGAAAAAATAGTTCTTTTCAATAGGTTTGCGCAGATTTAAAAACGCATTTATGGCTTTTAAAAACACTTTAAATGTTATATATTAAATGATTTGACATACTTTCTCACTATTATCAAGAAAATAAGGACAAATGTAACCGATAAAACCGGTTTTAAATCTTTCTGTGACGTCACGTGAGACTCCCGCAAAGCTGAGGTAGAATGTTTTCTAAACCTTTCTTCCGAATTTTATGCATCCGTGCAGCACGGTAAAGTCCATTGTCGCTCAATTTGAGTATTCGCTCCAGCTTTTATTCTACTTTTAGGGGTGTTTATTCCACTGTTTATTTTACCATTGTTAAAGTGTTATTCTACCAGTGTTCCAGTGTTTTTTTGTAATAGTGTTACATGTTTATTGTTCCAGTGTTCCAGTGTTTATTCTACCAGTGTTTATTGTAGCAGTGTTTTAGTGTTTATTGTATCAGTGTTCCAGTGTTTGTTGTAGCAGTGTTCCAGTGTTTATTCTACCAATGTTTCAGTGTTTATTCTACCAGTGTTCCAGTGTTTATTGTAACAGTGTTCCAGTGTTTGTTGTAGCAGTGTTCCAGTGTTTATTCTACCAATGTTTCAGTGTTTATTCTACCAGTGTTCCAGTGTTTATTCTAGCAGTGTTTATTGTAGCAGTGTTCCAGTGTTTATTCTACCAGTGTTCCAGTGTTTATTCTAGCAGTGTTTCTTGTAGCAGTGTTCCAGTGTTTATTCTACCAGTGTTCCAGTATTTATTCTACAAGTGTTCCAGTGTTTATTCTACCAGTGTTCCAGTATTTATTCTACAAGTGCTCCAGTGTTTATTGTAGCAGTGTTCCTGTGTTTATTATATCAGTGTTCCAGTGTTTATTCTAACAGTGTTCCAGTGTTTATTGTAGCAGTATTCCAGTGTCTATTCTACCAGTGTTATCAGTGTCTACAAGTGTTATGAGTGTTTATTTTACCTTTTTTTTAGGTCCCAATGGTTTATACATACGTTAATAGGGCTATGAATATAACTCGTCGTAATGACAATACAAGGGGGAAGGGGTCTTTTTGTTTATTTTTTTTCCATATGGAACATACTTTTTAATTCTGTGATTGAAAGTTATTTGTATATTTGAATTTCGTTATAAGAAGTTAATATATAAAATTCAAACTATTTTTTTATTAAGAAATATGTTTTATGAATGATTATTAAGATATAATTATTCTGGAAAACGTAATGCTAAAATTATTTTTTTTTGTATTTCAAATTTACAGTACATAGCATACAAATGTGTAAAAAGGTATTGCTCTCTTTGTTAACAAAGATATCATTAAGCTTTCGTATTAAGGAGCACCAAGTACATACTGTTAAACAAGAAATAAAGAAGTCCTCCATTGCCAAGCACTCTTGGGAACATGGTAATATATTTAATTTTTCTAACCCACATTTAATTTTTAAACCCAAATCTCCAGTTAAAACTTGACTTCCTGGTGGCGTTTCATATTTTTAGCAATATTGATTCGATTGTCAATGAAACATTTGCAGTCCCAGTATTTCCGGCTTGTTGGCACACAATAGTTAACTCCAACCGATTGAGATAGTTTTTTGTTTTTTGTTCTTTGGCGACATTTTTAATTATGAGTTTATTTCTATTCTAATGCACATATACTTTTAATTCTCTGCTGATGAAGGGAGATGTATCTCCCGAAACATGTCCATATTTTATGGATTTTTATTGCGTATTTTAACGTTGTGATTGTATATTAAAATTCTTAAAGCAATGTTCTATAAGACGAGTTTTTATCTTACAATATGTATTAACTTTGAAAAACTCCCAGTCTGTTTTTAGGAAAATTTAGAATATTATTATTCAAAATGAAATTCCGCTTGCTCCATCGTATTCTATAAAGGAGAAGAAAATTGACTGTAAATCAGTCAACATTAATATCATTGTATTATTTATTCATTATATGTAAATAATCATCCCTACGGACTTCCTAGAATTTCATGCACAACTGAAAAGTATTTGAAAAGTTCATTTGAAGTACTTCACTTCATTTTCTAGATCAGAATAAATTTCAAAATAAATACCCTTTGAGTATATAAGTTATTTTAAAAAGATGTATTCATCAGCAAAAGTGTAGCTTGTATTAGTTTGGAAATTCTTAAGAACTTGAGAATCTATTATTTGATATTTACGAATTCGATACGATATTCTTTACGATTACGATATTCTTCTGAAGGACTAGAATAAATAAGACGTCCAAATTTTATTTATTCTTGAGTTGAGTTTTTTACTTACATTTACTTTAACCGGAAGTCTTTTCTCTACTTCTTTTTTTTCTCTATTACTTTTTTTTAAGGAACGACGAAAGTATTTTTCGACTCTAGAGAAATACATACCCCTAACTAGGAAAGCATACATAAAAAAACAATAATAAAAAATGTAGAATGTCAGAAGAACATTTTTATTTTCAAAGTTTTTAAATGAACAGAATTCTGGATAGTAATTTACATATAAAGTTTAACAATAAACATTAGTCTAACAAATGTTTACAGTTTTTAATCAAATGAGTAAAATCAGAGCAATTGGGTAATGGAATGCTTTAGTTAAATATATATTATGCACATTACTATATACAGAAAAAAGTTATTTGTATTATCATATATAATATTTCTGTAGTAAATATCCTTTTTATGCCTCTAGAACCAACGCATTTTAACATATGGGTATCAAAAGAAAGAGAATTTCATGAAGCAGTAATGAACCGTTTCTTTCATTTCATAATTACCAAAGGTTTTTTTAATGCGTTTGAAATAATTTCTTTTAACGCGTTTTTTAAACAAGCCGTTGATAATGCTGCCATCTAGATTTGCTAATATTTGCTGATGTGTGAGAGGTGCAGGTTGTTCATACAATAATTATCGTACAGGTATGCTAGTCATTTCTAATCTAACAATCTACCATTTAAATTTAACAATATGCGTAGTTATATAATTGGAAGGATTATATAGGAAGGATTATATAGGAAGGATTATATAGGAATGATTATATAGGAAGGATTATATAGGAAGGATTATATAGGAATGATTATATAGGAATGATTATATAGGAAGGATTATATAGGAATGATTATATAGGAATGATTATATAGGAAGGATTATATAGGAAGGATTATATAGGAATGATTATATAGGAAGGATTATATAGGAAGGATTATATAGGAAGGATTATATAGGAAGGATTATATAGGAAGGATTATATAGGAAGGATTATATAGGAAGGATTATATAGGAAGGATTATATAGGAAGGATTATATAGGAAGGATTATATAGGAAGGATTATATAGGAAGGATTATATAGGAAGGATTATATAGGAAGGATTATATAGGAAGGATTATATAGGAAGGATTATATAGGAAGGATTATATAGGAAGGATTATATAGGAAGGATTATATAGGAAGGATTATATAGGAAGGATTATATAGGAAGGATTATATAGGAAGGATTATATAGGAAGGATTATATAGGAAGGATTATATAGGAAGGATTATATAGGAAGGATTATATAGGAAGGATTATATAGGAAGGATTATATAGGAAGGATTATATAGGAAGGATTATATAGGAAGGATTATATAGGAAGGATTATATAGGAAGGATTATATAGGAAGGATTATATAGGAAGGATTATATAGGAAGGATTATATAGGAAGGATTATATAGGAAGGATTATATAGGAAGGATTATATAGGAAGGATTATATAGGAAGGATTATATAGGAAGGATTATATAGGAAGGATTATATAGGAAGGATTATATAGGAAGGATTATATAGGAAGGATTATATAGGAAGGATTATATAGGAAGGATTATATAGGAAGGATTATATAGGAAGGATTATATAGGAAGGATTATATAGGAAGGATTATATAGGAAGGATTATATAGGAAGGATTATATAGGAAGGATTATATAGGAAGGATTATATAGGAAGGATTATATAGGAAGGATTATATAGGAAGGATTATATAGGAAGGATTATATAGGAAGGATTATATAGGAAGGATTATATAGGAAGGATTATATAGGAAGGATTATATAGGAAGGATTATATAGGAAGGATTATATAGGAAGGATTATATAGGAAGGATTATATAGGAAGGATTATATAGGAAGGATTATATAGGAAGGATTATATAGGAAGGATTATATAGGAAGGATTATATAGGAAGGATTATATAGGAAGGATTATATAGGAAGGATTATATAGGAAGGATTATATAGGAAGGATTATATAGGAAGGATTATATAGGAAGGATTATATAGGAAGGATTATATAGGAAGGATTATATAGGAAGGATTATATAGGAAGGATTATATAGGAAGGATTATATAGGAAGGATTATATAGGAAGGATTATATAGGAAGGATTATATAGGAAGGATTATATAGGAAGGATTATATAGGAAGGATTATATAGGAAGGATTATATAGGAAGGATTATATAGGAAGGATTATATAGGAAGGATTATATAGGAAGGATTATATAGGAAGGATTATATAGGAAGGATTATATAGGAAGGATTATATAGGAAGGATTATATAGGAAGGATTATATAGGAAGGATTATATAGGAAGGATTATATAGGAAGGATTATATAGGAAGGATTATATAGGAAGGATTATATAGGAAGGATTATATAGGAAGGATTATATAGGAAGGATTATATAGGAAGGATTATATAGGAAGGATTATATAGGAAGGATTATATAGGAAGGATTATATAGGAAGGATTATATAGGAAGGATTATATAGGAAGGATTATATAGGAAGGATTATATAGGAAGGATTATATAGGAAGGATTATATAGGAAGGATTATATAGGAAGGATTATATAGGAAGGATTATATAGGAAGGATTATATAGGAAGGATTATATAGGAAGGATTATATAGGAAGGATTATATAGGAAGGATTATATAGGAAGGATTATATAGGAAGGATTATATAGGAAGGATTATATAGGAAGGATTATATAGGAAGGATTATATAGGAAGGATTATATAGGAAGGATTATATAGGAAGGATTATATAGGAAGGATTATATAGGAAGGATTATATAGGAAGGATTATATAGGAAGGATTATATAGGAAGGATTATATAGGAAGGATTATATAGGAAGGATTATATAGGAAGGATTATATAGGAAGGATTATATAGGAAGGATTATATAGGAAGGATTATATAGGAAGGATTATATAGGAAGGATTATATAGGAAGGATTATATAGGAAGGATTATATAGGAAGGATTATATAGGAAGGATTATATAGGAAGGATTATATAGGAAGGATTATATAGGAAGGATTATATAGGAAGGATTATATAGGAAGGATTATATAGGAAGGATTATATAGGAAGGATTATATAGGAAGGATTATATAGGAAGGATTATATAGGAAGGATTATATAGGAAGGATTATATAGGAAGGATTATATAGGAAGGATTATATAGGAAGGATTATATAGGAAGGATTATATAGGAAGGATTATATAGGAAGGATTATATAGGAAGGATTATATAGGAAGGATTATATAGGAAGGATTATATAGGAAGGATTATATAGGAAGGATTATATAGGAAGGATTATATAGGAAGGATTATATAGGAAGGATTATATAGGAAGGATTATATAGGAAGGATTATATAGGAAGGATTATATAGGAAGGATTATATAGGAAGGATTATATAGGAAGGATTATATAGGAAGGATTATATAGGAAGGATTATATAGGAAGGATTATATAGGAAGGATTATATAGGAAGGATTATATAGGAAGGATTATATAGGAAGGATTATATAGGAAGGATTATATAGGAAGGATTATATAGGAAGGATTATATAGGAAGGATTATATAGGAAGGATTATATAGGAAGGATTATATAGGAAGGATTATATAGGAAGGATTATATAGGAAGGATTATATAGGAAGGATTATATAGGAAGGATTATATAGGAAGGATTATATAGGAAGGATTATATAGGAAGGATTATATAGGAAGGATTATATAGGAAGGATTATATAGGAAGGATTATATAGGAAGGATTATATAGGAAGGATTATATAGGAAGGATTATATAGGAAGGATTATATAGGAAGGATTATATAGGAAGGATTATATAGGAAGGATTATATAGGAAGGATTATATAGGAAGGATTATATAGGAAGGATTATATAGGAAGGATTATATAGGAAGGATTATATAGGAAGGATTATATAGGAAGGATTATATAGGAAGGATTATATAGGAAGGATTATATAGGAAGGATTATATAGGAAGGATTATATAGGAAGGATTATATAGGAAGGATTATATAGGAAGGATTATATAGGAAGGATTATATAGGAAGGATTATATAGGAAGGATTATATAGGAAGGATTATATAGGAAGGATTATATAGGAAGGATTATATAGGAAGGATTATATAGGAAGGATTATATAGGAAGGATTATATAGGAAGGATTATATAGGAAGGATTATATAGGAAGGATTATATAGGAAGGATTATATAGGAAGGATTATATAGGAAGGATTATATAGGAAGGATTATATAGGAAGGATTATATAGGAAGGATTATATAGGAAGGATTATATAGGAAGGATTATATAGGAAGGATTATATAGGAAGGATTATATAGGAAGGATTATATAGGAAGGATTATATAGGAAGGATTATATAGGAAGGATTATATAGGAAGGATTATATAGGAAGGATTATATAGGAAGGATTATATAGGAAGGATTATATAGGAAGGATTATATAGGAAGGATTATATAGGAAGGATTATATAGGAAGGATTATATAGGAAGGATTATATAGGAAGGATTATATGGAAGGATTATATAGGAAGGATTATATAGGAAGGATTATATAGGAAGGATTATATAGGAAGGATTATATAGGAAGGATTATATAGGAAGGATTATATAGGAAGGATTATATAGGAAGGATTATATAGGAAGGATTATATAGGAAGGATTATATAGGAAGGATTATATAGGAAGGATTATATAGGAAGGATTATATAGGAAGGATTATATAGGAAGGATTATATAGGAAGGATTATATAGGAAGGATTATATAGGAAGGATTATATAGGAAGGATTATATAGGAAGGATTATATAGGAAGGATTATATAGGAAGGATTATATAGGAAGGATTATATAGGAAGGATTATATAGGAAGGATTATATAGGAAGGATTATATAGGAAGGATTATATAGGAAGGATTATATAGGAAGGATTATATAGGAAGGATTATATAGGAAGGATTATATAGGAAGGATTATATAGGAAGGATTATATAGGAAGGATTATATAGGAAGGATTATATAGGAAGGATTATATAGGAAGGATTATATAGGAAGGATTATATAGGAAGGATTATATAGGAAGGATTATATAGGAAGGATTATATAGGAAGGATTATATAGGAAGGATTATATAGGAAGGATTATATAGGAAGGATTATATAGGAAGGATTATATAGGAAGGATTATATAGGAAGGATTATATAGGAAGGATTATATAGGAAGGATTATATAGGAAGGATTATATAGGAAGGATTATATAGGAAGGATTATATAGGAAGGATTATATAGGAAGGATTATATAGGAAGGATTATATAGGAAGGATTATATAGGAAGGATTATATAGGAAGGATTATATAGGAAGGATTATATAGGAAGGATTATATAGGAAGGATTATATAGGAAGGATTATATAGGAAGGATTATATAGGAAGGATTATATAGGAAGGATTATATAGGAAGGATTATATAGGAAGGATTATATAGGAAGGATTATATAGGAAGGATTATATAGGAAGGATTATATAGGAAGGATTATATAGGAAGGATTATATAGGAAGGATTATATAGGAAGGATTATATAGGAAGGATTATATAGGAAGGATTATATAGGAAGGATTATATAGGAAGGATTATATAGGAAGGATTATATAGGAAGGATTATATAGGAAGGATTATATAGGAAGGATTATATAGGAAGGATTATATAGGAAGGATTATATAGGAAGGATTATATAGGAAGGATTATATAGGAAGGATTATATAGGAAGGATTATATAGGAAGGATTATATAGGAAGGATTATATAGGAAGGATTATATAGGAAGGATTATATAGGAAGGATTATATAGGAAGGATTATATAGGAAGGATTATATAGGAAGGATTATATAGGAAGGATTATATAGGAAGGATTATATAGGAAGGATTATATAGGAAGGATTATATAGGAAGGATTATATAGGAAGGATTATATAGGAAGGATTATATAGGAAGGATTATATAGGAAGGATTATATAGGAAGGATTATATAGGAAGGATTATATAGGAAGGATTATATAGGAAGGATTATATAGGAAGGATTATATAGGAAGGATTATATAGGAAGGATTATATAGGAAGGATTATATAGGAAGGATTATATAGGAAGGATTATATAGGAAGGATTATATAGGAAGGATTATATAGGAAGGATTATATAGGAAGGATTATATAGAAGGATTATATAGGAAGGATTATATAGGAAGGATTATATAGGAAGGATTATATAGGAAGGATTATATAGGAAGGATTATATAGGAAGGATTATATAGGAAGGATTATATAGGAAGGATTATATAGGAAGGATTATATAGGAAGGATTATATAGGAAGGATTATATAGGAAGGATTATATAGGAAGGATTATATAGGAAGGATTATATAGGAAGGATTATATAGGAAGGATTATATAGGAAGGATTATATAGGAAGGATTATATAGGAAGGATTATATAGGAAGGATTATATAGGAAGGATTATATAGGAAGGATTATATAGGAAGGATTATATAGGAAGGATTATATAGGAAGGATTATATAGGAAGGATTATATAGGAAGGATTATATAGGAAGGATTATATAGGAAGGATTATATAGGAAGGATTATATAGGAAGGATTATATAGGAAGGATTATATAGGAAGGATTATATAGGAAGGATTATATAGGAAGGATTATATAGGAAGGATTATATAGGAAGGATTATATAGGAAGGATTATATAGGAAGGATTATATAGGAAGGATTATATAGGAAGGATTATATAGGAAGGATTATATAGGAAGGATTATATAGGAAGGATTATATAGGAAGGATTATATAGGAAGGATTATATAGGAAGGATTATATAGGAAGGATTATATAGGAAGGATTATATAGGAAGGATTATATAGGAAGGATTATATAGGAAGGATTATATAGGAAGGATTATATAGGAAGGATTATATAGGAAGGATTATATAGGAAGGATTATATAGGAAGGATTATATAGGAAGGATTATATAGGAAGGATTATATAGGAAGGATTATATAGGAAGGATTATATAGGAAGGATTATATAGGAAGGATTATATAGGAAGGATTATATAGGAAGGATTATATAGGAAGGATTATATAGGAAGGATTATATAGGAAGGATTATATAGGAAGGATTATATAGGAAGGATTATATAGGAAGGATTATATAGGAAGGATTATATAGGAAGGATTATATAGGAAGGATTATATAGGAAGGATTATATAGGAAGGATTATATAGGAAGGATTATATAGGAAGGATTATATAGGAAGGATTATATAGGAAGGATTATATAGGAAGGATTATATAGGAAGGATTATATAGGAAGGATTATATAGGAAGGATTATATAGGAAGGATTATATAGGAAGGATTATATAGGAAGGATTATATAGGAAGGATTATATAGGAAGGATTATATAGGAAGGATTATATAGGAAGGATTATATAGGAAGGATTATATAGGAAGGATTATATAGGAAGGATTATATAGGAAGGATTATATAGGAAGGATTATATAGGAAGGATTATATAGGAAGGATTATATAGGAAGGATTATATAGGAAGGATTATATAGGAAGGATTATATAGGAAGGATTATATAGGAAGGATTATATAGGAAGGATTATATAGGAAGGATTATATAGGAAGGATTATATAGGAAGGATTATATAGGAAGGATTATATAGGAAGGATTATATAGGAAGGATTATATAGGAAGGATTATATAGGAAGGATTATATAGGAAGGATTATATAGGAAGGATTATATAGGAAGGATTATATAGGAAGGATTATATAGGAAGGATTATATAGGAAGGATTATATAGGAAGGATTATATAGGAAGGATTATATAGGAAGGATTATATAGGAAGGATTATATAGGAAGGATTATATAGGAAGGATTATATAGGAAGGATTATATAGGAAGGATTATATAGGAAGGATTATATAGGAAGGATTATATAGGAAGGATTATATAGGAAGGATTATATAGGAAGGATTATATAGGAAGGATTATATAGGAAGGATTATATAGGAAGGATTATATAGGAAGGATTATATAGGAAGGATTATATAGGAAGGATTATATAGGAAGGATTATATAGGAAGGATTATATAGGAAGGATTATATAGGAAGGATTGTATAGGATTATATTATATAAAGGAAAGTTAAGGCGACTTCCTTTTGATTAAATTAGCTGTATTTTTAGTTTCACTTAATATAGTCCATTGACGTCGTTGATAAACTGTGTGAGACAATTACGTATGTACATTTTTTATGATTCTTGAATTAAAATCTGAAAAAGCTCCACATTTATAATATTCTAGTGATGAGGAAATACAAGCTCAGAAGACGAAACATTTAAAACTAACGAGAAATTGTATAAATTATTTGTAGGGCTTGAATATAGTCTACAAACTCCCAACTGTTGATGAGACACATTGAAACTATGTTTAAGCAACCTTTCAAACTGTATTCAAAACAAACTCGGATGCATTAAAAAAATCTGATTGATACCGCTTCAAAATATGAACTTAATTTCATTTAAATTTTTTATAATAAATAGCTTATGCTTATCCATTTTGACATGAAAAATACTTAAAAAATGTTCCTTAAAAAATTTCATATACAAGTTAGGTTTTTAATTATAAATTTTTTTTGTCGTATTGAAAAATTATTTTTATGTCAACTCGTGTTATAGTTTAAAGTTACTTTTAAAACAACACTAACTAATATTGTTTTACAAACCACAACTGTAACTTGTACATATAACAGAGCTTTCGGTTAGTTATAGATTTTATACACCTACTACTTTATATTTTGTACTGTAGATTGTATGCAAATTAATATTCATTTAAAAATTATTCTAACAATTTTTACGAAGAAAATTGATTTTTAACAATTTCAAAGGACACAATACCCTTTCCCGCTAAAAAAATTTTAAATGTAAATTCTCGATTTTTTTTATTAGCTGAAACAAAATTATAGTTTGAAATCTTCTAAATATGCTTGCGAAATTGTAGAACTGAATCTATGTTTTTTAATGAGTTATTTGATATTTTATGATGGATAACTTGATTATGTTTTTCAAGGAACAAAAACTTTAAATCATTTTTTCTCAGTATTTGGTTTCCCTCTGTATTAAGTTTTTCGAAAACTGTAAGGCTTATTTTTATTAACGATGAAGAAGTGTTACTTTTTTTAAGAATATTGTAAAATATGAGTAAATTATAAAATATGAGTATGTTATAAAATATGAGTATATTGTAAAAAAATGAGTATATTAAAAAATATGAGTATATTATAAAATATGAGTATATTATAAAATATGAGTATATTATAAAATATGAGAAAATACAAAATTCGACATACATCAGCTCCCCCCCCCCCCCCCCACGAGCCTATCTTTTTATCCAATCCTTCAAGAGCTCTCAATTTACATATGTTTCTAATCTCCCAAAACTGCCAGAAAGTGGTTACACATGTCTCTAGCCAGTCTGGACCTCTTACAAATATTATATAACCTATGAGGAACATGCTAATCGGCTGATGAGTTAACACCGCCAAAACATCTCCAAATGAATAACAATGTCGCCAAATGAATAACAATGTCGACAAATGAATAAAATGAATATATTGTAAAATATGAGTATATTGTAAAAAAATGAGTATATTATAAAATATGAGTATATTAAAAAATATGAGTATGTTATAAAATATAAGTATATTGTAAAAAAATGTGTATATTATAAAATATGAGTATGTTATAAAATATGAGTATATTATAAAATATGAGTATGCTATAAAATATGAGTATATTATAAAACATGAGTATATTTTAAAATACGAGTATATTATAAAATATGAGTATATTCTAAAATATGAGTATATTCTAAAATATGTGTATATTATAAAATATTATTCGTATTAGCTATATGAGTAGTTTATATTTTTTCAATTACTAAAGTAAAAATATATTATAGTTTTAAGAGAAGATTTTGTGTTGTTTACAAAATGTTAATACCAAATTTTATGTAGTATAGTTCAAAGGATATGAGTAAATTTTTGTGTAAAAAACATAATTTAAAAAAAAACCTTATCGTTTTAAAAATAAAGCTTAAAAAAATTAAAAAGTTTAAATTTTGAAAACAGTACAAACAATTATAAAAGTTTAGTGTAAAGTATTGTAAGTATTGTTATATAAATTAAAAATATTACATATTACATAAGTATTGTTACATAAATAATAAACATTAAAACTTTGTTTCAAAGAGCCAAAAATATAATTTAAATGGTACTGTGTCTCCTAAAAAAAATGCAACACACTTTCACTGCATTTTAGTAATTCAGTATATACAGAGTACCGTAGGTCTTCAAATTTACTCCTGTTGATGCCATGTTATTTAATTGAATAATTTATACGTATGCAGGTAAAAAAAAATGCCACAAATGTGTCAATGACAAAAATTGTTTTGTTCTTATTCAAATTTAATAGTTGTTTTGGTTTGATTTAATAACGTCCCACTAGAGCTGCACAGCGGGATACTGGCGACAGTTCGGGGCCTGTCTCGAAGGAAAGACCCGGGAACAATGCCTCTTATTTTTGAACCATTGTCAGATGAAGAGCGCAACACCTGAGCTGGCACCCAACGCCTTCACTAGACGTCGGGACTTTGGAACCCGATCAGATTTATCGTGCACTAGTCCCATATACATGCCGACAATTTTTGTGGATGTTCTGGACGCCTCTCCAATGTTTTGTAGCGAAGTTGGCAACCTTCCGATCACAAAATCACTACTTTTGTCTTCAAGCATGGATATCTCATAGTTGAGAAATCATAAGGTTATAATCTCGCTAACATCAAAGTGAGGCCAACATGTATGGCCTCAGACACGTGGTTTACTACGCCATCCATTCATAATTTTTTTTCTAGTTCATTCATAAAAATATCCTGTACTTCATGAAGTAACTCACTTACTATTATTTCCAAATCACAAGTCAATCGCGAACGTTTTTTCATTCACAAATTTTTAAAGGAAGTCACGTGTCTGGTGCCATCAGGTCTGAGATGTTTGCATTACGATGATGACGTCATATTCGCTCTACTACAGCCCATTCATGCTCGAAGACTTTTTTGCTTTTCCTTGTTAAGTTCGTCGCACAGGTTCGAACCAGGAATCCTCTGATTCCCAGCTGATGTCTTTATCCATGGGCCACGGAAGCCCCCTAAATTTAATAGAAAATAATATTTTTGAAAAAATTTAATAAGTTACTTAAAATAAAAATTTATATTTGTTTTGATTAAATTAATTCTAGTAATTCGACTTCTTAGTAGCAAAAAAAACAAAAACCTTTAAAATCTGGTCTCAAACAAGTTAGTTTGAGTAATATATTTGAGTTTAATGCACACTGGAGTACGACGCTAAAATATGGATAAGAAATATTTAAAATTACTTTCTTTAAAAGTATTTTAATAGTTTAACACGGAATAAGCTACCTTTCAAATAACAATTTTATTTATTTAAAAAAAAATCGATTACTGTAGAATGGGACACATTTCTAATATTTTTTTTATTTATTAATAATGTATTTAAGTGTCGCATATTATCATTTTCAAAATATTATTGTTTTCTTTCGAGTGTTTCGGGATTTCTTCTGTTTTGTCGAGCAATAAACATAGCGACTTTTAAACAGTCATTTCAGTCGCATAAAAATAGGTCAAACAAAGGACGTCCAAAAACACGCATTTTATAAAACTAATAAATAAGTTTATGTATTTTTATGAATAAAAAGTTATATATAAATCATCTGACACACACGTTCAAATATTTTGCTGTTAGAATAAACATTAATATTTCATATTTTCCTTAAAAAATAACATGGGTTTTTTATTTATTTTTAATAGATACTATACAACAAAACATAATTTAAATACAGATTTTTATCTTTTTATTTAAACTGGCAATATGGATTGTGTCTAATATAAGTCAAGACTGATATACTTGTTTTTAATGAATTAAATAAGTTTAAAAGTATATAAAAGTTATACACAAATTTACAAACATATAGTATTTACTTACTTTTGAAGATATACATTTTATGTGTAAATATATTTAAAAAAGAATCATTATATTTATGCAATAAAATAGAAACACACATTTCACATTTAATTTTTATAAATCGTAAATGTTTCGAAAGTTTTAGGTTCATAATACATAAAAAATATTATCATATCATTCTTTCATGATTTAATGGAATTTCTTGGGGATTGAACCTTTAAAACTACTCAGGTGTCAGAAAATTTAATACTTACCTGACGTTTATAAACGAGTTTATGCTATTTTTTTAATAAAACAAAATCACTACCTAAAGTACAAAACTGACATTGTGTGTTTAGTATTTTTTACTATACCTTCATATTGCCAAACTAAGACATTTTATTTTTACATTTTTTTTGTATTAAGTATTAATTAAACTACGCATCTACTTTATATACGATTCAGAATTATACGTCTTATCCATCTGTTGTTTTCACCTATATTTATCCTTGCCAAACTGCCTTGTTTGTAGTTTTATACTTTAAAATAGTATCGATTATACAAAATGTCAATTTTCTATGATTTTCCCATGAATGTTTTTTGGTATATTTTGGTAAAATATTTGTTAAATTTTTGTATATTAAACAATTTTATTTATTTATGGTTAACTAAAGAACTTATATGAATCTATAAGTGGAATGCAGTGTTCTTTTTACCTCTGGAAATAAAAGTGGTCACTAGATGATGTCTTGGGGATTGAAGTCCATTCAATTAAATTTATATTTAATTGCTATTTTTTGATGAACAGGTTTTTTGAATATTTCGTGTTTTTAAGATAATTTTGGATTTTATTTATAAATTGTGCTATTCTAAAAAAATGCGTTCCTAATAATTACTCTACGACTGAAAGATAATATCTAATCTAATACTATTAAATGAGCAATGTCACTATATTTGTTTGTTTGCACAATCTCGATATCGGCTCTAACGATTTTCATGAAAATTGATGTATTACCAGTTTTTGTGGTAAAAATTTGATTGGGATAGGTTTCATTTACGAAAAATTTCATTTAGAGGGTGAAATAAGCAGATTAAAAGTTTCTTTCCATTGCAAATTATTCATCGCGTATGAGTTAAACGTTATTTAATTCATCATATGTTATTTTAATTTAAAACGTGTAAAATATTTTGATGATATATTTTCATTGCTTTTATTCTAAAATAAAGTATTTTTTCTCATAAATAAATAAAGAAAAAATCAGTAAATTAAAATGAAAATTAAAAAATTGTTTGCGTTATCAAATAAAGAAAAAACACATTATAATCACGTGACGTTTTCGTCTACTAAATACTATAAGTTTTTTAATAAATATTTAAAAAGAACTCGAACAAAAATTGTTTGCGTTTAAAATAAAGTTTAAACCTTCGAGCGTTTAAACAAATATCCTGTGATTTTTTTTTTACTTTGTTTATGCACGTGACGTCACAAGAGCAAGTTTTTAAAATTCCATATAAGAAAATATCGTTTGGAAAACCATTTAGGTTTTTTTAGATTCCATGTAAAATGGATTATGTATTTCTACAAATAGAACATGGAATTTCCAAAATAAAATATGTTTGATTAGAAGCAATTTCGTTTGCTTTGCTAAGTATTTATATTCCAATATAATCAATTGAATGAGGTTTTATTAAATTAATGTTACATGTTATTTATAAATATATATGAATTTACATCTCAAATTAAAATGTGTTCTATATTGTTATTTGGTAAGTTTTATTTTAGAAATTGTTTATATATACTTTTTTCAGCTTTTATATTCCAATGGAATGAATTAAAATAAGTTTTATTAAATTAATATTACGCAATATTTATAAAGGTAAAACAATAATTTTATATATTTAAAAACCAATTTTGTTCTATACATCATCGTTATTTGATAGGTTTTATTTTACCAATTGTTTATAAATGCACCTATTTCTGGTAGTACTAAACGAGAAACAGATTTTTATTTGAGTTTTCCAGTTTTGAAGATATGTTTTAGAAATTGTGAAAAAATTAAGTATTTCCAAAAATTCGCATTTGTTTACTATCGACACTGCACTGCTTTCTGCTGAAATTTACATGGCGTCATTTCAAGATATAAGTAACTTCACGAGCATTTGTTATTGTTTGATGGCGACCACATTGTTTGTTATTCACCAATCACAGAGGCTAATCGATTATGCGTTTTTCTTAATCCGTCAAAGTTTTAATCTCGAGACCATGTCATGCATAGTGACTATATAAATGGTTTGTTATTTATTCCACATTCTAATTAGTAAATAATTATTGAAAAGTTAAATAGTTTCAAATGCCAGCAAGCTAATTTTTTTCTGGAAAACTGATACCAGTAAATTTGTCACATTCTGAATGTAAAAGCAACATTCATATGACCTTTTGTGTAATGTTGTTTTTATGTAGTATTTATTTTTAAATATAAAGCAGCAGATAATCATTTAACATTTGTTAGTGATGTTTTCATAATCAATGTAACAGTGTAGAAAAATTCCGCAAGGTCGATCCTCACCATTACCTAACTCAATATGAAATAATTCTCGATATTTAATTGTATTACTTAGTAATTTAATAATTAATTGTTCTCGAATTGCGTAAGTAAGTTTAGTTTCAAGCAGAGAAGAATTGAAAATGGGTAATGAGGTTTTACAATGGAACAACGGAAAAAGAGTTTAAATTTTTCATTAACGAAATTTAAAATCACTTTTAAATATAAATTTGACATTTACTATAAATGTGTTTTAAAATTTAATTACTTTGTTATTTCAAATAAATATTCTTCTTGATTGAAATATTTGTTCAACAGCGCCTATCTAATCATATATATAAAGCTGAAATTTTCAAAATGTGTCCGGATCTCTGTTTGTTTGTTTGTCAGTACAAAATAAGCTCCGTAACTGCACAACGTAGATCTTTGAAATTCACAGAATAATTAGTTCAAAAAATAAGAATTTTAACGTGATTATTTTCGAGTCTCTACGATGTTCAATTCGAATATTATGAAATTTTTTAGCGAACTTCAGTAAAGTTTCACGAAGTGGCAACAGTAAAATCAACGAAGAAAAGCGAAAATATAATATAAAAAATTATGAATCGATTAGAATGCCGATATTTTCACGAAATTCTCCATAATTACACAACGTAGCTTTATGAAATTTACAGAGAACTTTAATTGAAAAATTAGACATTTTTTGTGTAAATTTTAAGTTTGTACGATGTTCCATTCGTTTATTATAGCTATTTTAATGTATGTCATTCACTTAACATGGATGACAATATCGTTTGCGATTTTAAAGAATTTTCATTTCGTTATTGACACTATAAAATGACGTCATAAGTTTTGTTTGATTTAATAATTACTGAAAACATCCGCACATTGGGCTTTTTGCTACAATGAGAAGAGGAAATGTATATATTTTCTGACATTTGTCGTTGTTTTATTTACCACCGTGCGAAGAACGGGTATTTTTGCTAGTTAAATATAAAATTAATTTCGATATTAAATTGTATTAGATATTAATAATTAAATATTATTAAAATTATGAAATATTCCTAACAAAATTATGAAATATTCCTATACTTCAAATACATATTTTGTTAATAAAAATTTGTTCGAAGTAACTATTTTTTTCAAGACCCGTACTACTAGCGACCTGCACAAATGTTATATTCCAGGGCATATTTTAACATAGAGTTGGTGGGGATTTTTCCCTACCAGTGTGTAGAAATGCCCCACCAGTCATACAGAATTGCCCCACCGTACTTTTTTTTTTGTTTAATTCATTTTCTATAGTAAAAACATAAACTTGAACTTGTAGCATAGGAATGGATGACGCTGTGCAGAGACAGATGTCCCTTCCTGTGAAAAGGCCCTATTTCACAGCGAGGGAGAAAAGCTTTCACACCCCTCCCCCTGCTAGCTATTTTCCATCCACAAAAATCCTTTTGTTCAGAACTGAGAATTGCCCCATTAGTGAAGAAACTGTCAAGTTTCCCCTGACTTGCTGATAACGAATTACACACATAGTCTTCAATTTTACGACGCAATTTCCTTTCCGAAAGTTTCTGTGTTCGACCAGTTGACAATACACCTAGAATTGCCTACTGTTCGAAATCGTTTTATTGCACCCATCCTTATTTACGCAGGATCTCTTAAGTGGACACCAACTGTTTTTTTATAGTCGTAAAAAACTGGCATGTATTTGAAGGGATTAGGGTAGAAATATATGGCCTTGAGGTGTGGGGTGTGGACAGTGTTTCAATCGGATCCTTTGGAATGGTTTACTTGCTTCCAGTACAAATTTTTTTTTCACAAAACAAGACGTCCCAGTATTATTTCTTAGACTTATTTTTTACTACGATTTTAATAGACATTTTTATCCATCATTTAACAGCTACAAAAAGTAAGTAAATTACTTTTATTTATTTTTATACAGCTTTTTTTATGGTGTGTATTTTAACTAAATTTTATTTGTATACTTAAAAGAGATTTCTAATTTTAACTTTTGGGGGAAAATATATTTCCCGATGTAAATAACAATTTGAAGGGATCATTATTTATGAATTTTAATAAATATAAACAGAGGCGTAAACTTTTCAAAATTATTGGGAGGGGGGACTCAAGGCTAATTTTTAATAAAATGCATAAACTATATGGAAGTTAAGCCAATTTTTCAAAATATTATGCTTATGAATATAAATGCATTAGTTTATTTTTTAAATTTTGATTGCTTTCTTTATATGAGCTAAATATATCATGGATGTATAATTCTAAGATAACTAAAATTAGCATATATAAGTTATTATTGTATTAATGTCTAGAGGGAAACGGCATCAAGAATAAAGTTAAAATAATTTATTTGGAAAAAATCTTTTTATTTTCGTTTCTTACGTATGATTGAAAAGGAATCAAATGCTTTTAATTAAAATTGATATGAAAATGTTATATATTTTAAATATTCTCAATATATATTGATGCTAATAGAAATTAATCAAAAAGTTAAAAAAATAAATGGGATATATTACTTATTAACAATGTCTAATCGCTGATGGCTAACAGGCTAATCGAATTGTTAACAAAATTGCCAACTACCATACATAAAAAGCCATTCGGTAATATATTCCAAGTTCTGGGACAGTAAGTCTTTGCCTCACCGCCAAATCTTTCTTTGGATATTTATTTCGTAATTTACATAAAACGTTAATAAATGAGTAACTTTAAGAATGGTTGAAAGAAATGAAATAGTGTTTGAAAGTTTGGTTAAAATAATAAATTACTTCAAAACAATGTAACAGCATTTTTTAATCCCCGCCCGTCAGTGCTAAAATTTCGGCAGATGAAGGAACGGCGATAAAAGTTGCCAAAAGCAGCAATTTACAAGAACAGAGAGTATGTAAAAGCATTTTTCAGAAATGACAACACGTTTTAAGAAATTATTATGTCTAACTTTAGCTAATGTATATTATATATTACAATACACTTATATGATCAAGTTTTTTAAAAACTTAAAACTACTTATTTTTCTACTTTTTGTGCTATAAAACAAAATATTTTCCGTATACAAATATATAGAATATTATTGTTCATCTTATGAAGTAAATTATACTTTTATTAATGTAATGTTATGTAATTAGTGTAATGTCTACTTATTAATGTATTAAATGTATTAATGAACATTTTGTTTGTAATATGGTCGGGTACTTGTTTAAAGTTTACCTAAGTGTACATATTTAGATGTATATCTACTTTATTCCTTTGATTAATTAATAATTATTAAATTAAATAATATTTAAATAAAATTTTGCCTTATGACAGCAAATAAAACATCCTTTTATGAATCGTTATAAAATTTCATGAATTAGATAAAAAAAATTAAATAAACTTTTTAACTAAGTTTAAATTTGATATTTTAAATACCAAGTTTTCATTAACTTCTGGGGTTCTACTTTCTTCAAAATTAAATTTGCCCCACCAGTTGAAATTCCTTAAAATATGGTCTGTTATATTCTGTAACCTTTTCTTATGTAAAAACCTCTTCAAAATTATGACATATTCCTAACAAAATTATGAAACATTCCTATTCCTGCCAAAAATTTCAACATGTATCATTTTCAAACATTAGGCTACGTAAAATATTATATGTATATTGAAAATTCAAGAACGGTAGCTTCATCATTAATTATTGTTTAATAAAAAAAATATTAAGATTAATTTAACCATAACTACATTACGAATGACTATAACAAACTATTAGATTTCGATTATAGAAAAAGTTTAATTTTAGAAGATTCATTTTCGCAACCATTATAATTAATTGTTAATTGGTAAAATTATATTTTTTTCACTAAATTAAAGATAAGACTGCTTTCATCACTACGATTAATTCCGAATAACACATAACATTACTCGAAATAAGTAAATATATTTATTATTGATTAAACGCTTAATAAGAATATAAAATGCTGTTCGTTCTTTATTATTTGTGTATGCAGGTTGAAGATAAAAAATTGCCGGAATAATTTTGCAGTACCAAAAAATAATTTGTGTACGCAGGTTGAAGATAAAAAATTGCCGGAATAATTTTGCAGTACCAAAAAATAATTTGATATTCATTATCATAAGCTTCTTAATAACAAATACTACTTTGCATAGCATTTAAAAATCCGTTCAGTTACTCCAGAGTCAGACAGAAGCAAACATTATTAAGTAAACATTATTAAGTTATTAAGTAAACGAATTATTAAGTAAAAAACTGAGCAACAAGAATACTGTCAGGGTTTAGTATGCAATCGAAAAATGTTGTGCTACAATTGTGCGAATGGTTGTATTAGACGCTCAGGATCATTACAATATTAATTAAATTGTTTTTGCAGAACTAATACGGTACCTTGACAAGTATAAGCAATCATATGAGCATTTCAAAGAACTTAACTTATTTCGATAATGCATACATTATTAGGCTATACAATATATTATGAAATGTCTAACCATTGCTATAAACATTTCAAAACATTTGCATTTGATTCGATTCATTAGAAATATTATTAAGTAATAAAATATGCGAGCGAGCTGGGCTCGGTCCAGGTACATTAATGTCCCCTGGTACATTAATATAAATTTACATTAATATAAATTTACATTAATATAAATTTACATTAATATAAATTTACATTAATATAAATTTACATTAATATAAATTTACATTAATATAAATTTACATTAATATAAATTTACATTAATATAAATTTACATTAATATAAATTTACATTAATATAAATTTACATTAATATAAATTTACATTAATATAAATTTACATTAATATAAATTTACATTAATATAAATTTACATTAATATAAATTTACATTAATATAAATTTACATTAATATAAATTTACATTAATATAAATTTACATTAATATAAATTTACATTAATATAAATTTACATTAATATAAATTTACATTAATATAAATTTACATTAATATAAATTTACATTAATATAAATTTACATTAATATAAATTTACATTAATATAAATTTACATTAATAAAAATTACACAGCAAAAGTCATGGAAGCAAAATCTAAGAATGCATATGAAATATCGAAAGTTCAGATAAAACAAGGAATAAAGTCAAATGGAAGGCTGTAGCTCTGGAATCGAACACCATCGGAATACAAATTGTTGTTTTAATACATATAATTGTTGTTTAATTATTATGTAGAATTTTTCTAGCAAATCAGAAAGCATATATCTTAAACTAAACCCAAGGACAGAAACCATCAGTATCATTATCGATTCCGCCCTATTCACTTCTGAAAATAAACAAGGATTCTGCCCAATTCTAACTCTTCCCTTTCTAAAAAGGAAAAGATACATTTCGATCTCTTATCTTAACAACATTCTAAACTTTCAACGGACTTCAGCAGTTGAGCCCCCACTTCCCCAGAGCCCATAGATTCATTATCTTTTCGATCCCTACCATGTCACACTTGCACAATGCCACTTGCCTTGGAATCCCGAAGGAATCCGAAACCCTGCTCAACACAGATATAAATTCCTGCAAGAATCCCTGCAAGACACAGATATAAATTCTGAGTATTCCAAAGAGGTGGCGAGACACCCGTCCGATTGGTGGAAACATTCCCAAGGACAGGATTCCTGATCCTGCTTGGGGATTTCGTGCTAGACTTTTCCCTCGAGAGGGGAAAAGATAGCAGTAGGGATTTTTATGTATTTTGTCAGCAGAATTGACGTAATATTTTTTTCTGTTGTTGTTACGCTTAATGTATTCATGTTTTAATTTGAATAAGATAAATATTATTACAAATGCGTTTGAGTATGATTTAGCTCTTTAAGTTAGATAAAATCTTCGCCTCTTAAAAAAGACATTGCATTGTTAGAGACAATTCAGCACAAGGCTACTAAATTGATCCAAAGGTTTTCAGACATGAATTATGATGATAGATTATGAAATTTGAATATGTATACTCTGGAAGAGAGAAGGGTTAGGGGAGATTTGATTCAAATGTTCAAATTTATCAAACAAGGGGATGTGGAGGTTTTAGATTTTAATATGAGTGATAGAACGAGAGGTCATGGGTTTAAGTTAAACAAATCTCCTTTTAATCGGAAAGGGAGAAAACACTATTTCGATAATAATGTAATAGACAAATGGAACAACTTGCCATTGAATATTGTTAAAGGTAAAGGAGTAACGGATTTTAAGAAGAAGTTAGATATGCATTGGGGGATAGTTAGGAGGTACTAAATGGACCAACCTTGTTGGGCCTTGAGCCTGTTATTGGTCGTCAATATTTGTATTTGTAAACTTTTTTGAAGACAAATTCAAATATATAATACAAATAAAATGTAAAAATATGCAATTAAAAGACATAAAATCGAGATGTTTCGGGAGATACATCTCCTTTCATCAGTAGAAAAAAAAAGTATATCTGCAAAAACAATCCATGTGGAAAAAATAGTCTATGTATCTGGGTTTACTTTCATTTTACAGTGCACATAGTCTGCTTTTATTTTTCTACTGATGAAAGGAGATGTATATTACGAAACATATCTGGATTTTATGTATTTTAATTGCGTTATTTTACGTTGTATTTGTTTATAGATAGATAAGTTTATTGAAGTGAGCCGTGGCTGATTTATAAAGGTTGGCAACATAATTTAACAAAAGCGGATACAAAATGACATAAACAGCACGAAATACAAGATGATATTTTTTTAAAGATTAAAACATACTTTGAACAAGTATAAAAAATACAAAAATAAATTACATGTGCAATTGGAATTAGGGTTTTAATATGTTATTCAGTCACAAGTTTACTAATCAAGTCCCCCCGGAATGTTATTTGTATTTGATTATTCTTAACGCAATATTTTAAACGACCAGTCTTTATCTTAAAGTCTAATGTTATTTTGATTGCTACATGAACAATATTCTGTAAAATTAGTGAGAACTGATTGTTCGTTAAATTAACTATCTGGGGGTTTAAGAAAGTGGGTTTCTATGCAAAATAGTTTACTTTAGATTTCCAATGAATGTATATATTTTTTATTATTTTAAAATATACAGCTTTCAAGAAATACTCCAACGCTTTAGGATTGCTAGAAAACTAAAAATCCATGGATAACTTAAGTTGTTCAGCTCCGTTATAGGAATAAAAAATAACGAATTTTTTATGTTATTCTCTTTCAAGGATGCCTATAAATGATTCAATGTAAATTTCTTAATGGAGACCCGAGCCCCAAATAATAATTTGTTTATTAATGAATTCAGAAATACTAATTTTTTTACTTTATTAGAACATCTCTTTCTGAACAATAATCAAAGAAAAAAAATAATATTAAAAAAAATATTTTTGTTTTTTTTAAGTTTCTAAAGCCTAAATATGTTTTAAAAAAACACTACTCTCCTTCAATTTTTAAGAAAAATGTAATTGATTAAATAATGTCAAAGTATATACTACATATGTATGAATAGATTTTTGCAGATTTTTATTTCAATTGTTTTCAAAACCTTATTTTGAGTTCATAACCTAAACAATATTCACATTTTTATGTTTAATATTTCGTAAAAAAATAATTTATAATTAAATTAAAAAAAAAAAAATTTCATTCGTTTATGAAACAACTAATAATGTTTCAAAACCTATTAACAGTTAAGTTTTAAGTAGTTTTTTTCAAAGCCTTAGCGTTTTAAACGTGACTAAAATTTAAAAAAAATCATTTTTAGTAGTTAACGAATGTAGCAGACGAAAAGTAAGTAGCGCGTGATAAATTATATATATACATGTAAAAAACGTATGTTCTATTTATTTTACTACTTTGAAATTTTGTACGTATCTTCTTAATTGAGACCAGAGCACTATATTAAAAAAAAATTGCAATTTTTTTATATAAAACGATACTAAACAAACTTAAGAAGGCGTGTTTAAAATTTCAAAACAATTAAAGAAACAGAATATATAATAGTTTTTTAGATGTTTTATTATCATCTTTATCATCTTTTATCATCTTTCTACACACGTGTCGTCTGCAAAAATCGTCATTTTTTTAATATATTTTTTTTTTACATTTTGGTCACGATTAAAATGCTAAGGTTTTGTAACTAATTAATTTAAAATTAAACTGTTAATAGTTTATGAAGCTCCAATATTCGTTTTATAAACGTATGAATAGTTTTTTTTAAATTAAGTTATAAATTATTTTTTTACGAAATATTAAATATAAAAATTTGAATATTTTTTTGGTTTTAAACTTAAAATAAGTTTTGAAAACTATTAAAATTCAAGTCTGTAAAAGTCTATTAATAAGTCTGCAGTACATACCTTGACGTTACTTAATCAATTAAAAAAAATTTAAACTTTAAAAATTGAAGATTTTTTAAGAACAATGAAAAATTTTGAAAAATAATGAAATTTGTTTTTAAGAAAGTCTATTTAGGCTTAAAAAATGCAAAAAGTAACAAAAAAAAATATTTTTTTAAATATATTTTTGATTTTGAATATTGTTTATAAAAAAATATTCTAATAATATAAAAAGATGGTATTTCTGAATTCATTAATAAACAAATTAGGATTTGGGGCTAGGGTCTCCCTTTATTCGTAAAAAAATAATTTATAACTTAATTTAAAAAAAACTATTTATACGTTTATAAAACAAATATCAAAGTTTCAAAAACTATTAACAGTTAAGTTTTAAGTAATTTTTTACAAAGCCTTAGAATTTTAAACGTGATAAATTAAAAAAAAATGATTTTGAGTAATTGACGATTGTTGCAGAGGAAAAGTAGGTAGAAAGATAATAAGTGATATATAAACATATAAAAAAATTATGTTTTATTTATTCTACTAATCTGAAATTTTATACACACCTTCTTAAATACGTATAGCGTCCTTTTATGGAAAAAAAGTAAGCAACGTTTTAAAAAAAAATTGGGGATCGGGTCACCCTTAACAGAAATGTGCAACGTTTATTTTCCAAAATAAAACAAACTATGACTAATCCTTTCTCTTTGTAAAGTTCGATTAAAAAAAATATTTTCCAAAATAAAACAAACTATGACTAATCCTTTCTCTTTGTAAAGTTCGATTAAAAAAAATGGTGTGTATATAATAAATATATAAGAATAAGAACAAAAAAAAAAATCGAAAAACCACGTTGAAATTTTTTCCTTGAGGGAAATCAATCCTGTTTGCCGTCCACCATCTCCATTCATTGGGTTTGGAAAGCGTAAAAGATATCATTGGGCTGATGACACTGGTTCGTTAGACACTGAACAATGTCGCTTAGAAACATTTGTTCTTCCTGCTTTCATTGGATGCGGGTGTTGGCGTTGATCTAATACTCGATTGTGGTCCGATGCTTTATCAAGTTACAGAGTTATTGAATTGGTGGACAGTAGAAGAAGCACCATTTTCTTTTTACCCTTTTCGAGTTGTGGAAGAAAACGATAACTGGATTATGGAGATATATATTTAGGTGGCACTCAAATAATTTCAAAACTCATTGAAAAATTAAACCATTAATAAGAATGGTATTCTTTATTTTATAACAAGAAACATGTGCTATATCTGTACTTAAAAAGTATATTGCCTGTACTATGCCGATTTATTCGACTTTTAGGTTAAAATTGTGGTACTATGTATTTTTTACACTCTTTACAGAGGTATAAAACCCTATCTCCAGCTGCGAACATGGATCCTTCATAGTAGAGAAAACATATCGTTATAATCTCGCTAATGTTGTGGTAATCTTGTGCTCGCTAATCTTGTGCTCGCTAATCTTGTGGTACTATGTATTTTTTACACTCTTTACAGAGGTATAAAACCCTATCTCCAGCTGCGAACATGGATCCTTCATAGTAGAGAAAACATATCGTTATAATCTCGCTAACATCAAAGTGAGGCCAACCTGTATGGCCTCAGACACGTGTTAATTACGTCATTCCATTCATAAATTTTCACTGTTATACAATTCCCAATTCATAAGCCAATCGCGAGTATTTTTTAATTCATAATTTTGAAAAGAAGTCACGTGTCTGAAGCCATTCGATCTGAGATGTTGGTTTAACGATTATGACGTCATATTCGCTCTACTACAGTCCATTCATGCTCGAAGATCTCCAGCTTTTATTAAATGACGGTGAAAATTAAATTCCTGCATACGAGTTATTTTTTTAAAATATAACTGATTATTTCAATTAGCTGAGTCATGAAGATTTTAGTAATTCTTGCATACGGTATCAATGAATTTAAATTGTTAATATACCAAAAATATCACGATTGTATTTCCAGCCTTTATTAGATTCTTGAATACGAGATATTTTTTAAGGAAAATAACGGATTGTAACAGTCATGAAAATTTTAGTAATTATTAAAATTAAAAGTTTTTTACAATTTGAAAAACCATGTATCATTAATATTCCAGCTTTAAAAAACACATGAAAAAACGTATTTAAGTTGAATAGGATAGTTTTGTTTATCAATTGTAAAATATAAATAAATTGTTTAAATGGTTGTATTATTTTTTGTGTTTTATATTATATATTTTTTTAACTTAAAAAACCGTAAGAACTTTTGATAAATATTTCACTGAACGTATCTGAGATTACTTAATATAGTATTCTAAAAGCTTTTCCTATCTTTTATTTATTAAACAGTAACATTTATGTTATCTTTTAAAATACCTTAACATCATTGTATTTGCTACGCAATTCTTAAAATATATGTTTGATAACTTATCTCGAAAACCCAACTTGTATCTAAATCGAACCCCATAAAATCAAATTCAATAAAAAAACGTCTACAAAAAAATCGTGGCGCAGATTTTCAATGCGGAAATTGTTTGAATACATTGATAAGGATAAAAGGATTTCAATACCACGTTCAAAAAGCATACATTCGGGCGTGCTCAGAAATTTCAATACAAACAGGACAGCTGTTGGTTTCTAGTGGTAACAGATCGCATCACAGAAGGAGAATGTTTCGTGGAAAAGATTCTGTAGAGAAAACAATGGTGGGCAAAAATGATGCTTAATATGAATGAGGAAACTATATTAATTTGCTAAATATGCAAGGTATAGTGGTAATAAGTAAACATTTATTATCTTGTAATTAAATATTTATATAATCGTTATTATTTTTATCATTAATAGCACTCGATATGAGGTAGGGCATAATAGCAATGTGTCCTCGGAAATATAAATTTTTAGTTTAAAAAATCTATATGAGGCCCGCTGGAGGATTGTTTGGGGTCAATTGATGCATCTGAAGATATGACTCAGTTAATACGTTCACTTATCTCAATAAAGCATTCATAAGTTTCTGAATAATTATACGTAAACATCCGTTGTTTTAATATATATATATATTAATTTAATCGAAAATGTTCAGTCACCACATATCCAGACTTTCTAAATTCATTAAAAATTAGGGAGAAGCCCTTTGATAAAGCTGCCTACCAATGCTACAGTAAAATCTTTGATGACGACACGTCTGCAAGCTTTTAAGATATTAACGGTAGACGAAGTGATCTAAATGAAAACCCGAACTGAAAAACAATAACATTAATGAATAATTTGAACTAATTCTGTGGAAAAATTACTGGCATAAAAAATTTGAATCTTCAAAGGAACTTACACAAACACAAACGCGACGGTAGGATTTTGTAAACAAAGTTTAATGTTGCCAAACCACGAAAAGTAAAACAGCGTTTTTTTTATCATGCCTAAGAGAAATATATTTCAATATGCATATTTAGTGTAGGTGTTTAATGTGAGTATTTAGTGAAAATCGTTTGAATATTGATTTTCTTTAATAAAAATAAAAACGACGTCGATGAATGCTAAAAAAATGTGGTTTTATAAGACTCAGATATTGAATTGTTTACATATTTTAGATTAAAACTAAAACTAATTGACCTGGAAAGAAAAAAACCTCAACTATGAATGCATAAATATACACAGCGTTAACATGTAGCGCCATTGGGCAGCAGTTGCCGTTGGTTAAGAATTGGTTTTCGGTATTTTAATATTTGTCACTACAAGTAAGTCGTATATGTTTTATTTTATTTAAGGGAAACCCAAGCCCCAAATCTTACTTTTTTAATTATTCAGAAATACAATTCTCTTTGCGGTATTTGAACATATTTGTATGAACAATAATCAAAAACAAAAATAATATCTAAAATAATGCTTTTCTTTAACTGAAATTTAATTTTTTAAAATACACTACTCCTCCTTCAATTGTTTGTGTTTTTTAAAAATGTAAATTGATTAAATAACATCAACATATATACTACAGACGCACATAGGGGTATTTGACCCAAAAAGTTGGCCAAGATTATTTTATTGCATTTTCTATTTTAAAATTACATATTAAAATAAAAAAAATTGAAATAAGTTGAAAATTCAAACGAGTTACCTCTACAGCTGCAAAACAAGACATATCCAAACAAACCAAGAATGCTTAATTTTTAGTAGTACTTATATTGCGTTACTTTCAAACTTTCTAAATTTAAATAGTTTGTTTTATATATATATTATCCACCCTTTAGATACTCACTAATAATTATTAGTTTTAGATGAAAATAATTATAATAAAAAATATATATATTTTTTTAAAGTGGAGTTGTCTATTTTTGCAACTATATGTCAGGCATATTTACAAAAAAATAATAAACAACCTATATATTTCTAATTATCTATACAAAGTTATATTTTTTGCAAGAAATTTAAAAAAACATTGGGTTTCTTATAAATTTTTTATTTGATTTTTTATGTATTGTATTTCTTCATTTGTGATATCTGCTCTTTCATGTATAAATCTTATCGTGATGGGCCTGAATATCGCAGTGACGATAGTGTAGGATTTTTCCATAGCAATGCATTTTTGTTTTTTAAACCTGTTAATTAAAGAGGCTCTAAAGCAGATTGGAAGATATTCGCATCGGAATCGCAACTATTCTCAAATCTTTGTTTGTATTGTGATTGCTCGAAACCATCACATCCCTATTTGTAAAAAAGTTCTAGCGATTTTATTTCATCAATATAAACGTATTTAAATCCTCTCACAAATATGTGATTAATCGCTCACTATGAAGCTTGAAGTTGTATTTCGGTACCAGTAGAAATTATTTGATACTTGTTTGGAGCAGGATATCATTATTTCTTAACCTAAAGAAATAGGTTTTTGTCACTAGTTCTTACTACTTCATATCGTTTACGTGATAACCCAGCTTCCACGAAAATTGTCAAAGCACGAATTGGTGTTAGCTGTGACTCTTTTTGTTCAGCAGTTTGGCTAACAAATGCTTTTCTGTATTTGGCTGCTCTTAAGGGAGACTTTGTGATATCCTTTACTACTTTTGAACCCTCGATATTTCCAGTTTCACGTAGTTTCATTTGAGTGGCATAGATTAATTCTTCGTATTTGGCTTTTTCTCTTAGCTCCTTGGTTTTGCGTATTTTACTGCGATCACTTAACCCATCAAATGATTTCGAAGGTCGACAAGCGATTTTTTTTGTGGGAATTTCGATTGAATGTTCCAACCATTTTTGGTGTTACTTTAGAATTTTTTCTCCTGACATATTAACTGCAAGCCATTTACTTTTAAATCTGGATTTCAAGACCGAGATTTTATGTTAAAATTGCTCTTTTTCTTCATCAGAAAAGGAGGGCTTTGATATTATATAACTTTCCATGTAGTTGAACTTTTTTTATGATACCTTTTTCAGGGCAGTTTCTCATAATATCAAAAAGACATTTTCTAGTTAAAAATGTAATTCTCGATGGTCCTAAAATTAAAAAAAAAGTTATGGTAGACCTATCAGTATGTCTTCGTGCTACTTTTCTTACTTTAATCAAAGTTGTTCTTTTATTAAAAATATTTTTCGAATAAAAGCAATATTTTGTACAATGTCATACTTTTTTGCCAGTAAGCCATTAAAAAACGATATTATGTGCATTCCCATTATTAAAGGTATTTTTTCTTACAGCCAAAAAATTAAAGACAGTATTTTTTTTATTTTTTATTTTGCATAACGATGTATTAATATTATTCAATTATGTTACATCCTTATTATTTTTAAACTTGCTTTAATTAATATTTTCACATACAATCAAATAAAAGGAATATTTTCTACAAGATATCAAAATTCGAACCTGCAGATGTTGGATCCATAACCAAAAAGCTATTTGATCTTAGTTTTCCTTGAAGATACAGAGCAGAATGTACTATTTTTCTCGGAGATACAGAGCAGAATGTACTATTTTTCTCGGAGATACAGAGCAGAATGAAGTCAATCCTAGTACTGCGAATTTACTCGTTCCTCTTGGGCGGATGAAACTTGGGCGGCAAATATAAACACTTAGAGTGTCGGGTTTAAGGTCACATTCTTCTTTTGGTGTTCGATTGAAGAGAATTTCCAAGTATCAACACATGAAGGAAGGGGTCGGAAAAAGTTCCCCAACTAGAGCTTTTAATTTATTAACGCCGCAGCCGCACAACCGATAATTTAAAGAAGAGAGATTCTGGGGTTGGGGTTTTCAGACTATGACACTTGCGCAATTGTATACTTACAGTTTCCCTACACTGTACTGTTGTAAAACACGTCTTGTGAAGTATTTAGATAAGCATTCAATGTATGTTCGCTTTGTCACACAGTGAATATCCAGGTGCACTCGAAAAAGACGTTCTAATAATTTTGGTGAACGCTGCAGAAAAAGCCTCATAAAATCTAAAGGGGGAAAAAGGTGGTGGAAATTTTTGTACTCCCGTGTAGAAGAATAGTTACTTTATCACTCTGTACTATTCTATATAGTGAAGAGAAGTGAAGAAAGTTAACAAATGTTTTCGTGTTTATAAAATATTCAAAAATTTACATTCAAAATGCACTATAAAAACATTTTATTGTAAAAGTACACAAAAAAGTTATCAAACATAATATTATATACATTTTTTATCGCAGTCAACTAAAAATATTAGCAGAATTTAAATAAAATAGTTCTGAAAAAAGTTAGTTTTTATTGGTACAAATATGCACCGTTTACAAGTTTTCTAAGTTTAACAACAGTGTTGCCACAGAAAATACAGTTAAAATAAAAAAACAGTGCTGCAGAATTGTACTTTAGATAGTTTTTTATCATATGGTTTAATCCAAAATTCAAAATTCTTAATTTAAAAAAATGGACTTTTGGCCAGCTTTTGAGGTCAAATACCCCACTGTGAGACGTATGAATAGAATTTTTCAGATTTGTGTTTAAATTGTTTTCAAAAACTTATTTTAAGTTCACTACCTAAAACATATTCAAATTTTAATATTTAATAATTCGTAAAAAAATTATTTATAACTTAATTTAGAAACGGTATTCATACGTTTATAAGGCAAATATTAAAACTTCAGAAACTATTAACAATTCAGTTCTAACTTATTTCTTTACAAAGCCATAGCATTTTAAACGTGACCAACATTAAAAAAAATATATTTTGATTAAATGACGAACGATGCAGACGAAAAGTATGCAGTAAGATGATAAATGATATATAAACATGCAAAATAACATATGTTCGATTTCTTTTACTGTTTTGAAATTTTTTACACATTTTCTTAAGTATGTATACCATCGTTTTATGAAAACAATAATTAGCATTTTTTCCGGAATTCGGAACTCGGGTCTCCTTAAACACTATTAACTTCATTTGATTAGGAAATTTAAAATTATATTTTTAAGGCAAATTTCTACAAAAGTACTCTTTAAAAAATAATATTTAATAATGCCATTAATACTTTTTCATATCCTTATGCTTACCTGCAACCTACAAAAAAATATAGTATATCTTTATATAATTCTAAAAAGAGATATCCAAGCCTGAACAGTCCAAGGACTTTGTAAAGTCTAATTGTTAACACACTTTCACAATGAACTAATGCCCCCGGACATGTAGCGAAATAATGAACAAACTATGTAGATTAATCATTACACGAACGGCTTTCTTAGATTAAACTAGTCCAGAGCTGTAAGGGTCAACTGCTCGGTAGCTATGCCGGTATAAAAGGAATGCAGAATCATTTATTATATGGAAGAATGCATATTGCATATTGCGCCTTAAATATTCAAATTTTAAGGCAGGAAACCCATTTAATTTATAACATGATAATTGTAAACCTCAATTGTAAAATATGTAATCGCACTTTCCAAGTAGGTGGATATAATTTAAGGTTGTAAAATTATTTAATTTAATGAAACAGTCTGATGTAAAGGATTTTAATTACAGTTCCAAGAAATCGTAAAATAATAAAATTAAATACGTATTTTCTAATTTATCATATAAGTTTTCACCTTTATTAAGTCATATATTTTGATTAAAATCCAATTATATTACAATAAAAATTGACGCAGTTTTATTATGAATATCTTTTAACTGTAATTAAACGTACTACGGCACTTATAGTTTTATTATTTTTATTTAAAATATAGAGATTAAGGGGGTAATGAACACAAAACCATCAAAAATATACAAAAATACTTAATTGCTTTTAAAATAGTTTATTTTATTTTCAATATAGTGAACATAACATATATTTCTACGTTAAATACAACTACATGCGAATTAATATTAAGCTTTTGTACAGGATTGTTTAATCACGTAACTCTGAAATAATTTGTTTCAGTGACGACTTTTACCATGTTTAATAAAGTTTAAATTTATATAATTCCACATCTATTTTTCAATTGTTTTTCGAAAAATGTCTTTGGGAAATTACGAAAATCTACAAATTTAATAAAAAAGACAGAGTGTCAAACCCATTCTTTCGTTTATAAAAATGCAAAGTTAAAGTTTTTCAAAAAATATTTTCTTGATTTATATAAAAAATAAAAAAAGATCACTTTTTTGTATTTTTTTAAGTTGTTTTTGGACTTGTACCAATTGGCAGACAATCCACGTACATAAAGCAAAATAATGTTATTTTAACAACTTGAATACATCTAATTAACATTATATGCATATATCTCATACAATTGATTATAAATATATATATATATATATATATATATATATATATATATGTATATATATATATATATATATATATATATATATATATATATATATATATATATATATATATATATATATATATATATACATACATACATACACACACACACACACACACATATATATATATACATACATACACAAACACACACATACATATATATATATATATATATATATATATATATATATATATATATATATATATATATATATATATATATATATATATATATATATATATATATATATATATATATATATATATATATATATATATATTTTTTTTTTTTTTGATTATATTTATGAAAAATTTAGAAATATATTAAAATGCAGTACAGATAAATGGATTGGTTTAATTAAGTTTTGTGTTTTTAACAATGTATTATATAATGGGCAAACATATTTCTTGCAGAGGAAGGGTATCCCCATGGGTAGCAGTTTCTGCAGTTCTTTTGCAAGCATATTTTTATATTTTTATGAAATAAAAGCAATAGAAAAGTACAGTGTTAAAGCAGTACGATATAAAGACGATTTGTGTGTATTTGATGAAAATAGGTTCAACGATATTTGGAAAGATATATATCCTGAATAATTGAAATTAATTAAAACTAATACAAACAGTAATAGATTTAATTACCTAGATCTTGATATATCAATTATTGAAAATGACAAAATTATTATTGGATTATGTGATCAAAGAAAATAATTTTGCTTTAACGTTATATCTTTGACGGATTGGTCCTCAAACATAAGTAATAGGGTACATAGAAATATTATAATTTCTTATTTAAATCGAATTCATAAAATATGCAATTCCAAACAGGGTTTGATTTCAGAGATCGAAATTCTTAAAAATAAATTAAAATTAAATGGTTTTCCTAGTGGTTTTGTAATTTCAATCCTTGATCATTTTATGCTTTCGATCCTGGATCCTTGTGTAGCGGAGGCAAAGGCCTTGGTGTGTTAAATTTTTGTTTTATGTTTTGTTAAATTTTTGATTTCCGTCATGTTAAATTGTTTATTCTTATTACAATTTTTATGTTCGTTGTCTTTTATTTTGCATTTTGGCAACGTGTGTCTTCTCTTGTGGGGTGTTTGCTTTTTGTTTGTTATCTGATTTCGTAGTTCATTTTTGCTTTTCATTTGGTTTGTTGCTTTTCTGCTTCAGCAGGCGTCGGAGGTCTGGCTAAGTTTCGGATATATTTTACACTTAGCCATCAGAAACGCCTGCTTGCCTTTGTTGTTCTTCTCGGCCTCCTTGACGAAGAGAGGGGAACACTTTGGCATGTATCTTTTTTGTAATTTATACTCTTGCTTATCTTTCAGTATTTTTACTTGTATATATATATATATATATATATATATATATATATATATATATATATATATATATATATATATATTAGTAGATTTTATATAGTGTAGATATTATAAATTGACAACCTTATTGCTCATCAAATTAATTAATATAAATCTAATTTGATCAAGCTACATTTAATACCTTAAATTGACAGTGAAAAGCGAAAATGTTTAATTAAAAGTATATTTATATATGTGATACTTATTATTTTTACTAATTAATCAAATATAAATCTGTCATTTTCTAACATAACCGTCCAATGTCATTACTATAACAATTCTAATATTTACTAAAAAACAATTAATCTTTTTTTTAAAGACAACCTTAACACTTCTTGTTATCAATATCACAGTAACTAGAAACTTATACAGAGAGAACGATATATTGATTATACGTCATAATGATTTACTGCATAACTTTTAATATATATTCACCTTCAAGAGGAAATGTGGATTTTTCATGAAGAATAATTGAACTTCTTTCTTCGGTAAAGTTATTGTCTCCTAGAATTTAATCAAAAATGACCTTGATGTCTTGATGTTGATAATTCGTTTCATTATCCATCATCATTCTGCTTAAATCCTTTGGGGAAACAAAAACAGAGTTGCAATGCAACAGACTTAGGATTTGAAAGAAATAAGTTACAGAATCAGAATCAGAGGGAAGATTTGTGTCCAGCGATATTTCAAGTGCAATTGTTTTCAGTCCTTTAATGCGAGTGGAATTGTTTTTCGGATTTTATTTCTATTTGTGAAGTTTTTTGTTTCGTTTTCTACAAGTCGTGGATTATTATTGACATACAATTAATCTTTTCGTTACAAATGTTGCCAATACACATTAGATTCTTCCAGATAAAAAATAAAATTCGACATAAATTCTTCATCAAAATTGGGGATTCGAATGATTTTTAAAGGTTCTAAAAAGTATTTTGGAACAAAAAAAAAGCATATTTTTTAAAGTTTTTATGGGTTGTTTTTCGTAAAAACTTTACAAAATCTTTATTTTCTTTCCAATAATATCAATTCTTCAAAACATAATGTTTTTGAAAAATTTTGTTTATAAGTTTTATGAAAAAATGTGGAATATAATTTAATAGAACTTCAAAAATACTGCAGTTTTTCTGCATAGCATCTTCCCTTTCAGAATATTGTTGAAGGTTTTATGTTGACTGTTTTTTGCTACTTTCAATAACCCCATTATATCCCTTCCTCATTCTGATCGCTACAGAAAGTTTCAACAGGTCAATTAGTTTGTATGTAATAGTTATTTTAAATCGTTATACCGAAATTATGTTGTAACTCCTGCCCAATAACGTGCATAGGTAGTGTTCGAGGTTTTTTTGCACCAGTACACTCTGTACCTCAGCCTCAGACGGGCCTAGGTCCAAATTGGGTGATTTTTTTTTATTGCAGATTATGTCTTAACACTTCATTTTCTACGAATCATATCATCAAAATTCACTCAAAAATTATCTTTAAATCTTTAGGAAGAGTTATAAAAGCCCAAGTCCAATGCTTTTCAAAATGGTCCAAGGGATTTCAGGCATGAATTATGAAGATAGATTAAGAAATTTGGATATGTATACTCTGGAAAAGAGAAGGGTTAGGGGAGATTTTATTCAACTTTTCAAATTTATCAATCGGGGGGATGTGGAGGGTTTAGATTTGAATGTGAGTGATAGAACGAGAGGTCATGGGTTTAAGCTAAACAAATCAAATTTTAATCGGGAAGGGATAAAACACTATTTCTATAATAGGGTAATAGACAAATGGAACAACTTGCCAGTGAATACTGTTAATTGTAAAGGAGTTAGTTAGTTAACGGATTTACGGAAGAAGTTATATATGCATTGGGGGATAGTTAGGAGGTACCAGCTGGACCAACCTTGTTGGGCCTTTAGCCTGTTGTTGGTCGTCAATATTTGTATTTGGGAGTATGTATCAGTTTCTACCCTTTCTTGTAAAGTTTCCTAGATGTGACGTATGCCCGTTTTGTTGTGAGATACATATATTATACAAGGTGATTATAATTAAAGAAGTGGTGTTTGGAGTACGATTTACGATTTAAAAAAAAATTACGACTAATGGAATTAAAATCCGTTGGCATGTTTCAGACCGCCATAATTCAATACGAAAAATTTAGCACCGAAAGTGCAGAACATTGGGATAACTACACTGGATTTTTTAACACATAAACAAAATCAGAACATGCAAAAATATGTAAATTTCAGTCACTTGACATCATCCTATTCGTAAATTAAAAATGGCTAAGATCGGTACTACACTTCTAATGACGACAAATCTGTGGAGATTTCTCCCGTTCTGCAGCTGAACATACTGTTCATATGCACCAGTTTTTGTAAGAGATTCATGAGCAACACATCGAACTTTATTTGTAATTGACTATCGTGAAGGCTTGTGTTACCTGTGTTATCGTCTGTTTTCATTACTGATTATAATTGTACATACAGCGACAGTTTTCATCCTGGTGATAATTTTTTGAACTTTTTTCCTTTATTCTAAGCAAATTACATTGGTTTGAAATGTATTTTCACCCATTTTAGTGTCATTAGACGCATTAAGTTTTCAGTAATCGATTACCAAACACATCGATTCTAATTACAATCATTCTGTATTTTAAGGCTTTTTAGTCAACTATAATTTATCAAATATATATTACAATAACATTGTACACATTCAGTCAAACATATTCATAATACTTGTAAGTTTATATGTCAAAATTTGTATTTTGCTTTATTAAAAGAATTAAATAATACAAAAGAAACTCACAAATTATAAATTATGGTATAATATATACACATATATATCAAGTGGTATACAAAATGATATAAAACTTAATGTTACTGAAATGTGTTACAATTTTATAAAATATACTTCACCCAGTTTAACATATATCTTAATATTATATTTGTGCATAATACCATTTATTTTGTTTATATATATATATATATGTTGATTAAGTTTCAATTTATAATTTGTTCGAATTTCAATTTTAGAAATATTTTTAACTATCTTTTTCAATTTTAGAAATATTTTTAACTATCTTTTTTAAATTTTAGAAATATTTTTAACTTTTTTTTTTTCAATTTTAGAAATATTTTTAACTTTCTTTTTCAATTTTAGAAATATTTTTAACTTTCTTTTTCAATTTTAGAAATATTTTTTACTATATATAGATGTTTCCTAGAATATAACTTTTTCTTACGCTTTCTACGCAAAAATAACAATGGATATCGTTCTTGGAAAACAGTAGTGTTTTTAGCGATAAGGGGAAACTTTTACAGAAATAGTAGGGAAAAAAACGATTTTTTTCCCTTTTTCTTTGGTCCCATCAAAGTTCCGCTCCACTTGATACATAACGATCTTCTTGAAAATGAAACATAGTGAAAGATGAAACATAGTTGAAAACATTATTGTCTCTGGAGAAATCATTGACTTTCTTAACTTTGTAATCAGTTCATCACATATTTCCCCGATTCTTTCTTTTTAAAAACCTTAAAATGTACTTGACTTTATATTAAACATTCAAATGTACAATATTATATCCTGGTATAATTGGTTTATATAATAAGTTAACAACATTGTGAAATCGGTATATAGAAAATATGTCGTGTTTGTTTAATTTTACCATGAATAATTGCTCTTATTAACAATGTTTAAATTTTTTAGAAAAGGGTAAGTTGGGAGAAAATGGGTCTCAAAACTTGATTTTTGAAGTTCAATGTCTAATTTCACATTGGAAAAAAAATTGTAGAATTATAATTGTTTTATAAAACCATTCAATTATTTGAAACATAATCGAATATATTTATTTAATTCTGAGTTTTTAAACTATTTTTAATAAATATTTTTCTTAGGTAACCTACAACGACTCAGAGATGGACAAAATGGTTACCCTCTAAGAATTATGGAATTTTTAGTACTAAAAGGCATTATTAGAACAACTTTTATGTCAATGCTTATGTATTAAAAGGATTTTATTTTATACAAGTATCAAGAATATTCGTATCGAATTGGATTTTCAAGTTTATATGCAGAACTTTTTTAGTATCAAACTATCAAAAAGTTTTTTTGTATACTCAAACAAATCGACATTTGGATTTTAATTAAAACATCCATAAAAGTAATTGTGTGCTAAAATGTACTGAGGATGTAAATCAACAACAAAAAATAACAAAATATAAGCATAAATTTAACATTGTGTAATTCAATATTTAATTTCAAAGAACCCATTTTACCCCATGACATATTTTCTCCCACCTTACCCTGTAATCACTATTGAATATAAACATTTTATCAATTGGAAGCGTAATTTGTTTAACATTTTGTGTAGAAAAGTAAAGTAGTATTTAAAATACCAACATAGAAGCAGAGTTCATGTGAACATTGAGTTCGCATGAACCCTGTCCCTATGTTGAATGTAAATAATAAAAACTACTTTACTTTTCTACACAAAATATTAAACAAATTATGCTTTAAATCGATAAAATAATTATATTCAATAGCTATTACGGGCTTTTCTACACAAACGTTGAATGTATTTATAGCTATATATAGGCATGTTACAGATGTTTTGTAATTAAGATATGGTAATAACATAACCTAGTTTTTTTTTTTTAAATGGAAACTGTTTTGTAAAGTAGCAACACATGTATTATAAATTTACCTATAAATAAATCTATTTTTTTTAATAATAATATTAATATCTGCTATTTTAATTTTTTTTTTAATTTTAAAAACGTATTTGTTAAATAATTATTTATTAAGGAAATCCATAACACTTAAATTTATTAAAAAATATGTTGACAATAAATAATTTAAATACGGTTACTTTTGAAATACCGAAATTGGATCATCCTATTCTTTAGGGAAAGTTTTCCGTCTAAAGACGAATTTCTGTCTGTTTGATTTTTGTCCAGGAAAGAATTAGGCACACAAAAAAATAATAATCAATGCTATATGTGGACTGATAATTTGTTCAAAGCAAATAAAAGATGAAATGAAACATAACTAAGCAACTCGTTCTCTGTTTAAATGTTACATTGTATAAATAGGTACTTAAAAATGAGTATCTGAACATACTCGTTTTTCTTTGAGTACAATTACTTCGTAAATGAGCGATCGAGGACGTATAAAATTTAAGCAATCGTACTTTCTCAAAAAGAAACTGTGTGATTTAATATTGCTAATTTCAGCTTCTGCTCACGCCATCTGAACAAACTTGAAATAGTTGTTCAGAAGATGGTTTTCCACATTATTTGATGTCGATTGCTTAAACGGACATTGAATTATTACAACACAAATAACTTATTTTTCATTCTATTGGCACACTTTATAACATTTACTCTGTGTATAGCTTCCTCGCGTCTCCCTGGTAGTACTACGGATAAGGCTCTGAACTGCGATCCCTGAGGAACTGGGATCGATTCCACGTAGGTCTTAGTTGTAATTGTCGATATTTATTGATAGTGATTTATGAAGGCAGCCTATGTAGGCTATAATCTGCTTTTTTTATTCATTGTGCCTATTTTTGTGTACATGTTTTTTTAAAAATTGAAACTTATGTATTCGGAGCCATGATAAGCCTCGAATGTAATCAAAATTGAATACATTTTACTTATTTTTCAATACCTATTTTTGATAGTGTAAACAAAACTAAAATGTTTAATTTTCGTCTTGCATTTGAGTTTATAAACATAAGTATTTAAAAGTTCAAGTATTAAAATAATTTAAATAAACTTTTTTCAAAAGTTATTAAGATATTATCGCCCAACTGTGGAGTGTCGTCAAGATATCTACAACAAAACTAAAAATATAAGTAAAAAACAAGCTGATAAAGAAATTAATAGATGTGTGTAACATTTTATGTAGAGTTTCACCTTTCCACCGAGTACCATAAATATGCTACATTTACCTAAGAATTATGCAAATTTTAAATGACGTACCTGTGACAACGACGTTAAAAAATATGTGGCATCGTAAACTAGTATTTTTTCCCCTCACCTATGAAAAAAAACAGAATTTTATTGCACCATAAAATATGTTTTAATTACATGTTATGATACTTTACTACAGTAAACTTTTTTACATGATTCTTCATGTTTGTTGTTAGTTTACTGACTAATAATCTTCTCTAGTATAATTTATTTTCTTGGGTACAGTTATGAGGTAATAAAACGTCACTCTGAGCTTAATATTTATAAAAAATGTGTGTATAGTTACACATTAGATTAACTACTTGTTTAATGGCGGGAAATTATATATATATATATATATATATATATATATATATATATATATATATATATATATATATATATATATATATATATATATATATATATATATATATATATATATATATATATATATATATATATATATATATATATATATATATATATATATATATATATATATATATATATATATATATATATATATATATATATATATATATATATATATATATATATACATATATATATATATATATTTAATAACATCAATCATGAAACAAACACACAGAATAAATCATACATGTTCCTGCGAAGCGCTGAAAGCTGCATTAACACAAGGTACTGCAATATTTATTTAAATCAATTTTGAGTCGAACCCGGTACCCCTTGTTTAGCGCACTTGTTTGCGCTCTACCACTGAGCTATCCGGACGACAGCAACCTTCAGAAACCTTTTACTCAGAACACAGATCGGAAGGGTAGTATTCATTCTGTGTATTTGTTTCATGGTTGATGTTATTAAATATATTCACGGTGCCTTGTGTTAATGCAGCTGTAAGCGCTTCACAGGAGTTCGTGTTAATTAGTGTGTTTGTATGTATCTACCCTTCCGATCTGTGTTCTGAGTGAAAGGTTTCTGAAGGTTGGTGTCGTCCGGATAGCTCAGTGGTAGAGCGCAAACAAGTGCGCTAAACAAGGGGTACCGGGTTCGACTCAAAATTGATTTAAATAAATATTGCAGTACCTTGTGTTAATGCAGCTTTCAGCGCTTCGCAGGAACATGTATGACTTATTCTGTGTGTTTGTTTCATGATTGATGTTATTAAATATATATATATATATATATATGTATGTATGTATGTATATATATATATATATATATATATATATATATATATATGTAAACACATACACACACACATACTCTTCCGATTTGTGTTCTGAGTGAAAGGTTTCTGAAGGTGTCTTCCTGTTCTTGGTGTCGTCTGTTATTGGTGTCGTCCGGATAGCTCAGTGGTAGAGCACTTGTGCGCTAAACAGGGGGTCCCGGGTTCGACTCCCGGCTGGATGAACTATTCACTCAAAATTGATTTAAATATATATATATATAAAAAAAAATTACAGTGAAATGTACAGTTTTTTTTATGTATCTAAAATACAATAGTTTCTTTGTTAAAGATGTATAAAATTTTGCTATTTCCTAAAATATTGAAAATTTAATTTGACAATCAGGCATTGTAATTCAAATTTGCGTTCTATGGAATTAAAACTCAGATTTGAGTTTTTTCGTAACCGGATTTTCAGAAAATATTAAAAAACTTAATGAAGTTTACAAAAAATCAATATTGTTTAATTGCTTGTTAAATCAATATTCTCTTTAAAAAAGTGTTTGTTAAATGGAAACAAAACAATAGTTATTTTGGATTAGTTTTGAAAAAAGACGACACATTTTTGCAAGATATGCCATACTATGTCTAACAAGGAAAAATACTGACGTATGCAGGGTCTAGTTTAAAAAAACGCACCAGCAAAATACTGGACATTTAATTTGACAAACATTGTAATTCGAATTTGCGTTCTATGGAACTGAAACTCAGATTTGAGTTTATTCATTACCGGATTTTTCGAAAATATTAAAAAACTTAATGAAGTTAACAAAAAATGAATATTTTTTAATTACTTGTTAAATCAATATTCTCTTTAAAGAAGATTAGGTTAAATGGAAACAAAACAATTTGTATTTTGGATTAGTGTTGAAAATGGACTACAAATTTTTGCAAGATATGATATACTATGTCTAACATGGAAAAATACTGACGTAGACAGGGTGTAGTTTAAAAAAATGGAAATATGTTTTTAGCACAATTATAATTTTCAGGCATTGTTCAGTTCGAATTCTTTTCAAGCATAGAAGATTTTTTTTTCTGGCATTGTTGATGAAGAAGAAACTTCATTATTAAAAATTAATTGGATTAAAATTAGGTTTTCTTTTAAAAAATAAAGTTTTTTTAAAAAGAGATTATATGAAATAAAGCAATTACTTTCTGAAAAATAGCAACATATATCCGCGTATCACCAATTTTTAAGCGATATGCAAAGTTTTTAAACACATTAAAATATCCTTTGTTGAAAAGTTATACAAATCTAAAACATTACCAAATTTCAGAGTAAATTCTTTAATTCTGTTTTAATATAACTATTAGTTATGTGCTCAGTAAACATCGAAACCAAAAAAGAAATAAAAAACATAGACGATGATTTTAATGACTTAAAGCAACATTTATGCCAAATGTGAATAAAATCGAACAACGTACTGAAATCGAACTACAGACAAACTGACGAATCAGTAAAAAGTCGAGTAAAAACAGGGGCCATTGCTAACCCTCGGTTAATTAAAACATATTTTTTTAATTGAATGTGTTTAAAATATCAATTATACACTTGCAGCGAAAAGCATTTACAAGTTTCACCGTTCAGTTGGTTAACAGTATGATATATCTGACTGTAGGATGTTAGTTAACAATTAAGTATATCTGACAGTAACATTTTACTTAACAGTATAATATTTCTGACATCATATTAGTTAACGGTATTATATATCTTGGAATATTAGTTAACGGTATGATATATCTTAGGATATTAGTTAACAATTTGATATATAAGAATCTAGTATACTATTTAATATTATGATATATAAGATTGTAGGATATTAGTAAACAGTTTTATATATCTGTCTGTAGGATATTAGTTAATAGTATGATATATCTGACTATAGGATATTAACAGTATGATGAATAAGACTGCCGGATATTAGTTAATAGTGTGATACATAAAACTGTAGGATATTAGTTAACAGTATGATAAATCTGACTGTAGCATATCAGTTACCAGTATGATATGTCTGATTGTAGGATAATAGTTAACAATATGATATATCTGACAGTAATATATTAAAATGCAAATACAATGCTAAAACTAAGCAATAAAAATACATAAAATCAAAACATGTTTCAAGAAATACATCTCCCTTCATCAGCAGAGGCTATTTCTGCTGATGAAGGGAGATGTATCACCCGATACATGTTTAGAATTTATGTATTTTTAAAGCTTAGTTTTAAAATAGTATTTGCATTTTAATATATTTAACGCAATTTGCTATAAGCCGAGTTTTTATCTGAGTAAGATGTTATTTAGCAGTATAATACGTCTGACAGTATGATATTATAATATGAGTGAGTTGTGAATTTTATAACCACTATATAAAATCCCATAAACAACAACAATACAATTTTACCTAAAAAAACAACAGAGCAAACCCCACTCTGCTGATGAGACCCCAACCTTAGCAATCCGCATTTTTGTGTCGAAATGACATAAAACTTCACACTTTTCCCACAAAAAAATAATCCCTTTTCCGCAACGTCCCACACCTCAATCCACCACTTTTCTAGCGTATTTTTTTTTACCTCTTCCGGAATAGATTTCTCCATTCAAATGATGGGACGGACGATGTTTGCAGAATTCTGAAAGTGAGAGGGAGAGGGTTTACTGCTCCCCCCCTGCCACCTGTTTTATTTCTCAGGCCTGGCGCAGTTGGAATTTCTCTCACGCATCGCAGAAAATGAACTTTTTATCTCCCATCTGTGGAGGAAGGGGAATAATAGATGTCAAAATGAAATAATAGGCCTCCCCGGGGTTGTTGTTTTTTTGTCCGCCCTCGCAGCATGCCTTATTCCCATTAAATATTCCACTTCTCGTTTGTACTGGTAATCGATATTGATGATATGTTGTTTGAAGATGGTTTTGCATGTTGTTTATACCGTACTGTTGAAGCATCAGTTGCAAGTACACTGTACACAAAAGTGTTTAAAAATACGTACTTGTTTTTATTAAAGTACAATTGCATCGTAAGTGAGAATGACGTATTCCAATTTAAGTAACCGTAATTTTGCAAAAATGAGCTGTATGGTTTAATAATGCTAATATCAGCTTCTGCTCAAGCCATCTTAACAAAGTGACCTGACAAACTTAAAATAGTTGTCCAGAAGATGGTTCTCCATATTATTTTATGTATATCGCTGAAATGGAAACTGAGTTATTACGATTGAATTATCTTACTTCCCATTCTTTTACCACGTCTTTTTAACATTACTTCTGTTTATAACTTCTCAACGCGCTCTTGTTAAAGCAACGGTTAACACTCTGGACTTTGGTACAGACGAGAACTTGCAGACGTATAAGGTTTGATTATGTTGAAATTTATTGAAAGTGATTTATGAATGCAGTCTATGCAGTCAAGTGACTGCACTTTTTACTCATTTTTGAGTTCATGTCGTTTTTAAAAATGAAACTTAGGATTTCAGAGCCATGATAAACATCGAATATAATCAAAAATAAGTACATTTTACTTTATTTTAAGTACCTATTTTTAAAAGTGTAACCCCAAAAATAGTTGCTAACCTTTCAAAAATAGTTTAACCATTGTACTTTCGCAAAAATGAACTTAATATTGCCAATCTCAGCTTCTGTTCAAGCCATCTTAACAAAGGGATCAGACTTAAAATAGTTGTTCATAAGACGGTTTTCCACATTATTTAATGTCGATTTCTTAAGTGGAAACAATTATAACAATTCAAATATTTTACTTCCCGTTTCTGTTGGTACATAATTTTAACATTACTTCTTTACATAACTTCTTCGTGTAACCTTCATAACGGATAAGACTGTGGACAGTGTTACTGCAGACCTGGGTTCGCTTCCCGGTAAGTATAAGCTGTAATTGTCGATATGTATTGAAAGTGATTTATGAAGGCAGCTAATGTGGGCACTGTTGTAACTACTGCTCTTTTCATTAATTTTTTACTAATTTTTTAGTACATGTCTTTTTCAACAATGAAACTTATGTATTTGGAGCTGTAATAAGTTTAGAAGGTAATAAAAAATGGTTTCATTTTATATATTTTTGTATACATATTTTTAACAGTGTAATATTATCTATTTGTAACTGCAATCCATTTCTTGATAAATGTGCCGGCTATACAATTAAATTTGCAAAACATTTACTTGTTAGACTGCTAAAAATAGATATTCAAAAATAAGTAAAGTGTAAACATTTTTAAATACATTTGATGCTTATCAAGGCTCCGAATATATAATTTTGAATTTTTAAAAAGACATGCACTCAAATATGAGTACAATGGGTAAAAATTAATAAAATGGGCAAATGCTAGCCATACATAGACTCCTTCATAAATCCCTTTCAATAAATATAGACAATTACAATCAAGAATTACCAGGAATTGCACCCATATTGCGTTCGATTCTATTAGTCCTGGTTGAAATTTATTGAAAGGGATTTATAAAGGCAGCCAATGTAGTCAAGTGACTGCTCTTTTAATTCATTGTACTCAGTTTTAAGTACATGTCGTATTCAAAAATAAAACTTATGTTTTCGGAGCCATGATAAGCATCAAATATAATAAAAAATAAGTGGATTTTACTTATTTTTAAGTATTTATTTTTAACAGTGTAATCCCCAAAACAATATGTAAGGTGCTCAGCTAAAATATAAATAACAACAACCAAATATTATATCAAAAATAATTATATCATCTTAAATATTAACAAACTTTCCGGTTTGATTGAAATCATTCTCCACAATTTCAAAACGTTTATGATACAACTTGATATTGACATACCATATCCATGAAAACCTCTCATTACAACCAGAAGGAAGCCGGAACCTGTATCCGACTTCAATTTCCATTGCGACTGTCAAACCGCCCACGCAAAACCCCACAACAATAGCAAGCAGGTATTTTGGTGATGAATTTCGAAACTAATGATGGTAAGAGACGTTTTGTGAAAAGCCCATTTCTAGTTAACGCAACTTCTATGTAAACATCTCTAATGAGAGGGTCTTTTGGTTCCCTCTAATGGACAGCTCGATAAATTATGTATTTGTCGATGGGATATAGTCACAAACTAGAAACCTTGAGTCATTTTTCAGGGAAAATTGAAATTGATCGTTGTAATACGGTTTGTAATTAATAGTTTAGTTTTAAAATGTTGCGTTTATTTGAAAATACAGAAAACGGATGTAGGTTTAAAAAATATTGAGACTGTTTAACTGCTCTTAAAATTACATAACTGCAACTTCATGTGTGTAAACAAATATTATGTTTCAGAATGTGTCTTTAAGACTTCAAAGCTTGAATACATTAAATATATTTGGGGTTCTAATTAAGGTAGTTTAAAAACTCAATCACTTGAATATGGCTGAAATAATACTACTTTTGTTTTTAATAAATATTTACAAAATTTTATCCATATAATTAAAATATGCATTTAATAAAAATGTATTTTTTATTTAATAATATACAGGGATGTCATGTGAAAATTTAAAAAATAAATAAAGAAAAAATGAGGAAATTACTCTTTATATATCGTAGAGCATAGAAACTTAAATTAAAATATCCTAAAGTAATATTTGTGTTTTATAGAGTTCTAAATTGTAATAATTTTATCAATGTTATTATATGATTAATACATTAACTACTACTACAATTATTACTACAGAATATGTCAAACAGTAAAAACATATTTTTTTATGCATCATACCATATTTTAATTCGAATATTCTATGTTATCGTTAGACAAGAAACAGTAGTAACCCGGGTTTTGAAATAAATTGCAAATATATTTTCCCTAACGAAAATTTAAATAACTTTCTATGTGTATGATTGGCTATATTAAAAAAAACTAATTGTAAATATATATATATATATATATATATATATATATATATATATATATATATATATATATATATATTTTAAGAATTAACGGCATTACTTTAAAAAAAACTGGATATCACTGGATGTAATAGCACTCCAATGAACCTTTAGGGTTAGCTCTCAATACGAATAATAATACACTGTTAAATATAAGTACTCAAAAATAGGTAAAATGTACCAATTTGTTAGTAGATACATTCGACGCTTATCACGGCTCCGAATGCGTAAGTTTCATTTTTGAAAAAGCCATGTACTTAAAATTAAGTACAATTAGTAAAAGTCACAGATGATTGCTGACATAGGCTGCCCTCATAAATAACTTTCAATAAATATCGACAATTACAACACTTAAAGGGAATGGAACCCTGATTCTCATGCACCGCAGTCTAGAGCCTTATGCGTTATACCACCAGGGCGACGTGAAGAAGTTATAAACAGAAGAAATGTTAAATAGGTGTACCAAAAGAATGGGATGTAAGGTCATTAAGATTTTATTACTCAGTTCCCTTTTAAGCATTCGACATCAAATAATATGGAAAACCATCTTCGGAACAACTATTTTAAGTTTGTCAGGTCGCTATGTTAATATTGTTTGAACCGAAGCTGATATTAGCAATATTAAATCACATTGCTCATTTTTGAGAAAGTAGGATTACTTAAATTTCAGTACGTCATCGATCATTTACAATCTAATTGCAATTCAAGAAAACAAAGTAGGTTCAGCTACTTATTTTTAAGTACCTTTTTTACAATGTAACATTTACCATAATCCAACGTCAGTATTTGACTAATACTTATGAACTCTCAGACAGACAATATCAATACGTGAACATTGATCTAAATGATGTACAGTCTAGTTCTCACGCTGACTGAATAAGTTTGATTAGTATTTAAGTTTCATTTCTTTAATTTTTTGTATGTACATTTACAGATGGTTGGGGAAACCACCTTACATAGTGTTCTTGATATAATGCACAAATATTTCATGTTGTAATTCATTGAGCGAGTAGCTCAAAATCATACTGTTTGTTAGAAGTATAATGATCATCATGTATAATATTTCTAATCTGTTATTGCAACTAATACCCGTATATCTGAAGGGAGAGGTCGGGTTAAATCTTTATATATATTTCTCTTACGCGGTGATTGAAAAACTCTGTTTTTCTTTACACGGAATGGCAACAGTTAGTTTATTTACAAAATTCTGTAGAGCCTGCATTTTTATTTTGGTATTATTTTCCTATTATAATTATTTTGATGTTGTCAGCTTAAATTAAGAAGAATATAAGCCTTATTGTATTAAACAATAAAAGTTTGCAAAAACGTATGCAAACTAAATGAGCGGAAAATTGAGGTGGCGCCATCTGTTGGCAATTTTGAAAACTAGATTCCTATGAACTTCATCTTTATGACGTATTAACCTGGAAATTACAAACTTCTGGTAGACAAGATTATGGTAAGCTTAACGTCAATTATGGCCAAAATAAACTATAAATAATGGTAGGCTTGCCAGTGGTACCATTGTTTTTCATTTGTAGTTAAAAAAAATTAGTTTAAATGATTTTATATTGATTTACATGGCGAAAAAATGTATGGATGCCAAGAGGAATTATAATTTAAATTTACAGTTTCAACTTTGAAAGTTTTTACTAATATAATTAAAAAAGTATTGTTACTAGGACACATTGTTATTGTGTCCTACTTTTTAGAAGCGAGAAGTGGTTTGCGAAGCAAACTTATGAGGATTGCGTATCAATTCTCCGGGGCGGAGCGTTAGCGGAGCAGGGAGCGGAGCCTCCTAGTAAATATATATTATCCATAATACAAATGCACTTATTCCTTCCATATCCAATCGAATAACACAAATGGGATAGGTGCCAAAACAGCATCCCATAGAAGAATTTCCAATCCATATCCCAACAGGGATCTGACCCAAAAATCCGTAACGCTAACGCAGCAGATATTCCAGTGACGAATTCCCGGTCTAATGATGCAGGGTGTGTTTTAAAGAGCAATCTCGCAGGTAACAAAAACTCTCACGAGTTGCGTAAACATCCCTAATGAGGGGTCCCGGGAGGGGTTTCGAGGGGGGGATAGGGTTCGATTTGAGAGACACTCTAATGGGAAAATGGCGAAATGACCCGTTGCTAGTCAGTCTCAAATCGACGAGGGCTTTTTGGGGGGGGGGGGGGGGGGCGATGGACTTGAGTCAGGAATGGGGGATGTCGAGGAAGTCGTTTTTGTTTTATTTGAATAAATTTATCTTTATAACCGAAAATATATGTTGAGAATTTTGGACATCATGAATGATATTCTGTTGTTCAACATGATTGGGTTGCAGAAATATAACCTAAAAAGATATCGATCATGAACTGGATAGTATTTGAACAATTAATGAATGTAACAAATACCATTTAGGAATGAGTATACTGTTAAGAATAGCAATTCAAAAATAAGTAATAAGTAAGTAATATGTACTAATTTTTGATTACATTCAATGCTTATCATGGCTGCGAATGCATAAGATTCAGATTTGCAAAATACATGTACATAAAAATGAATACAATGGGTAAAAATGAATAAAAGATGCTAGTCTACACAGGCTACCTTCATAAACCACTTTCAATAAATATCGACAATTACAACCAAGATTTACCGGGAATCGAACCCAGATCTGCAGGCACCACTGTCCAGAGTCTTATCCGTTAAGCTACCAGGACGACGTGAAGAAGTTAAAGACAAAAGCAATGTTAAAAAGGCATGCCAAAAGGATGGAAAGTAAAATAATTGAATTGTAATAACTCAGTTTCCATTTAAGCAATCAACATCAAATAATGTGGAAAATCATATTCTGGAGAATAATTTTAAGTTTGTCAGGTCGTTTTGTGAAGAAGAGTTGAACAGAAGCTGAGATTAGCATTATTAAATCACACTGCTCAATTTTGTGAAAGTACGATAACTTTAATTTGAGAACGTCATCGCACATTTACTATGTAAATGTACTCAAAGAAAAACAAGGATGTTAAGGTACTCATTTTAAGTACCTTTTTTCTACAGTGTATCAATAAAAATAAATACATCATATATTCACTTCTAGCATAAAATACCTTTTTTACTACTTGGCCTGTTATCCAGTATATGTCTGGACATTTATGATTTCACATTTTTCTTTTGTTTCCCTTTTTACAGACAAGTATTCTCTTTTTGCTTTATTATTGTCCAATACATTTTTTTTTTCAATTTAGAAAACTAAAATCGAAAACAAATTGACAACATTTAAATTCCGTTTAAAATTTCGCTTTTAGTTAATTAATCAGCAAAGACCTGATCAATTTTAACAAAAATAGATTTTGTCAACGATTAGAAAAGTTTAGAAATTGTCAAAAATTGTTAAGAAAATTTTAAGTTTGCATTGGGTTTTTGCAAGTTTGTTTTTCCTCCAATCCTTCAAATGACCTATATAAGTAAACCAAAAGATAATAATTATTTTAAATTAACACTCTGACGCTCGCGCTATTTAATCAATTGTAAAGTTGTTTTTACTCTTTGGAAGTCTACATATTATTTCCTAGATTTGCACTTCGATATGTTTACCGAAATTTCAATTCATTGTAAATATATAGCTTTTAAAATTTATATAAATAATTAGATTTTAAAAATATTGTGAAATAGAGTATTATTATGAGTTTAAAAACTGGATGTATTGATGGGGAACAACCGGAGATCTCTGAATGTGATATCACGTCATTGAGCGTCAGAGGGTTAAAACGTTTAAAAGAAATACGTGGGTCGCTCAAATCTAAAATGTTTCTTTTCCAGTTTGGAGAACAAAAACCCATCACATTTTTAAATCCCATTTTAATTTATACCTAAAAAAATGTATTTTAAAAATATTGTAAAATGGAGTATTTTTATGAGTTTAAAAACTGGATGTATTGATGGGGAACAACCGGAGATCTCTGAATGTGATATCACGTCCTTGAGCGTCAGAGGGTTAAAATGTTTTAAAAAAATATGTGGGTCGCTCAAATCTAAAATGTTTCTTTTCCAGTTTGGAGAACAAAAAGTCCATCACATTTTTAAATCCCATTTTAATTTATACCTAAAAAAATGTATTTTAAAAATATTGTAAAGTGGAGTATTTTTATGATTTTAAAAACTGGATGTATTGATGGGGAACAACCGGAGATATCTGAACGTGATATCACGTCCTTGAGTGTCAGAGGGTTAACACGTTTAAAAGAAATATGTGGGTCGCTCAAATCTAAAACGTTTCTTTTCCAGTTTTTGAGAACAAAAACCCATCACATTTTTAAATCCCATTTTAATTTATACCTAAAAAAATGTATTTTAAAAATATTGTAAAATGGAGTATTTTTATGATTTTAAAAACTGGATGTATTGATGGGGAACAACCGGAGATATCTGAACGTGATATCACGTCCTTGAGTGTCAGAGGGTTAAAACGTTTAAAAGAAATATGTGGGTCGCTCAAATCTAAAACGTTTCTTTTCCAGTTTTTGAGAACAAAAACCCATCACATTTTTAAATCCCATTTTAATTTATACCTAAAAAAATGTATTTTAAAAATATTGTAAAATGGAGTATTTTTATGATTTTAAAAACTGGATGTATTGATGGGGAACAACCGGAGATCTCTGAACGTGATATCACGTCCTTGAGCATCAGAGGGTTAAAACGTTTAAAAGAAATATGTGGGTCGCTCAAATCTAAAACGTTTCTTTTCCAGTTTGGGGAACAAAAACCCATCACATTTTTAAATCCCATTTTAATTTATACCTAAAAAAATGTATTTTAAAAATATTGTAAAATGGAGTATTTTTATGATTTTAAAAACTGGATGTATTAATGGGGAACAACCGGAGATCTCTGAACGTGATATCACGTCCTTGAGCGTCAGAGGGTTAAAACGTTAAAAAAAAAATATGTGGGTCGCTCAAATCTAAAACGTTTCTTTTCCAGTTTGGAGAACAAAAACCCATCACATTTTTAAATCCCATTTTAATTTATACTTAAAAATATATATTTTAAAAATATTGTAAAATGCATTATTTTTATGAGTTTAAAAACTAGATGCATTCATCGAACAACTGAAGATTTCTGGACGTGATATCACGTCCATGGGTGTCAGAGAGTTAAAAGGTTTATAGAAAATATGCGAGTCGCTCAAATCTAAATCGTTTCTAGTCCAGTTAGGAGAACAAAAACCCATCACATTTTTAAATCCCATATTAATTTATACCTAAAAATATATATTTTAAAAATATTGTAAAATGCATTATTTTTATGAGTTTAAAAACTAGATGCATTCATCGAACAACTGGAGATTTCTGGACGTGATATTACGTCCATGAGTGTCAGAGAGTTAAAAGGTTTATAGAAAATATGCGAGTCGCTCAAATATAAAACGTTTCTTGTCCAGTTAGGAGAACAAAAACCCATCACATTTTTAAATCCCATATTAATTTATACCTAAAAATATATATTTTAAAAATATTGTAAAATGCATTATTTTTATGAGTTTAAAAACTAGATGCATTCATCGAACAACTGGAGATTTCTGGACGTGATATTACGTCCATGAGTGTCAGAGAGTTAAAAGGTTTATAGAAAATATGCGAGTCGCTCAAATATAAAACGTTTCTTGTTCAGTTTGGAGAACAAAAACCCATTACATTTTTAAATCCCATTTTAATTTATACCTAAAAATATATATTTGAAAAATATTGTAAAATGCATTATTTTTATGAGTTTAAAAACTAGATGCATTCATCGAACAACTGGAGATTTCTGGACGTGATATCACGTCCATAAGTGTCAGATAGTTAAAAGGTTTAAAGAAAATATGCGAGTTGCTCAAATCTAAAACGTTTCTTGTCCAGTTTGGAGAACAAAAACCCATTGCATTTTTAAATCCCATTCATTTTTTTCGAATTATATTTAAATTTTTACATCTCGAATTAAGCAAAGTATGTTATTTAACAGATTAAACAACATACTTTGCCTAATTCCAGCAGTAGAAATAAAATCTAATACGAAAAAAAAATTGAATTAAAAGTTTGTAGGCTCGTTGTCTAAAGTGAAAAAGAGAGGCTTTGTAAATGGATGATTCATGTAAAGCATACATACCATTAAAAAATATTAAAAAAAACTTTTCACTAAAAAAGCTTACACATCCATGAACGAGTTGAAAACTTTTCCACGTAGAATATTCAAATAAATTTAAAAACTGAGTGCATTGTTAGCAGAAACTGGAAACTTTTTGTTAGAAATTCTCGGTGCCTAAACAAGTAAATGCCCAACATCATAATGGTTGAAACTAAGAATAAGTATTAGAAAAAGTAATAGTTTAAGTGAATTGTCTAAATCTCGTGGTTGGTCGAAATGAGGTAGCCCAATTGAATTTATTCTTAGTGCAGTTGAAGGAAAAGTTATATATGTGCAAGTAGCAAATTTTAGCCAACCTAACATCCGACATTTTATAGGAAATGTGGGCTGGAAACCAGATGTGGGGTGTCCAGATGGGTCGTCAGTGGGCCAACCGAGTGGGGTGCACAATAGAGCCGATCCAACAGCCCAATCGAGCCGATTAAATGGCCCAATTGAGCCGAGCCAATAGCCCAGGCGAGTAGGGTGAACTAACTGTGACATTGATATGCTTCAAGAGGATATATCTGCCAGTCACTGCCTTGTTTGTCGTATGTCGCTCATGATGTGTGTACCTTGTTAAAACGAGCTTGTTTGAATAGTTAAAATTGTTTTTATTTTTTTCAAAATAAAGTTCGTTTTTGTTACTTGTGTTACTTTTGTCACTTAAAGTACTTTATCCAGTACTTTAAAATTAAAGAACAAAAACTAAAGAGATCTTAGGATGACCCTTAGCCTTAAAATATATCCAGGTATATACCGAGAACCCCCCCCCCCCACATAAGCACTTTTCTAACAAAAACACATTTTTCTAAATCGGTGTAGTTATGTATCTCTTAAACTGTAGTCCCATATATTAAGACTGTTAAAATTAAAGTATCAAATAATTTAACCCATGAGTTAAATACAAATATTGACGACCAGCAACAGTCTCAAGGCCCAACAAGGTTGGTCCAACTAGTTTCTCCTAACTATCCCCCAATGCATATCTAACTTCTTCTTAAAATCCGTTACTGCTGTACAATTAACAATATTCACTGGAAAATTGTTCAATTTGTCTATTGCCCTATATAGAAATAGCGTTTTCTTCCTTCCCGATTAAAATGTGATTTGTTTAATTTAAACCCATGACCTCTCGTTCTATCACTCGTATTAAAATCTAAACCCTCCACATCTCCTTGTTTGATAAATTTGAATAGTTGAATCAAATCTCCCCTAACCCTTCTCTCTTCCAGAGTTTTCATATTATAATTGCTTAATCTATCTTCATAATTCATGCCTGAAAACCCTCGGACCATTTTAGTAGCCTAGTGCTGAATTTTATCTAATAATTCCATACCCTTTTTTAAAATACGTTGACCAAAACTGTACAGCATACTCAAGATGTGGCCTTACCAAACCTCTGTACAATGGCAAGATTATATCCTTAGATTTTGATGAAGCACTTCCAAATCTAAGGATCTAACCTAATTAATTTCCTCACATGTCAGTATGGACCAAGTTCTGTTTATTTCGCTATTTGTTTTAGAAATAACAGAAGATAGTTTTAGAAGTACACGTATTGTAACGAATTTGAAAACGATGCATCGGAAAAGTCCCTGTCTGAACATACTTTGTCAGCTTTCCAAAAAGTTAAAACAAAACCATTCAAAAGGACTAACATCTCCTTCAGCGCCATGCATTTCCCTCAATGAAATATCCAATTCGCTTTTGATAAAAATCCCTAAAAAATAAAAAATCCCTTTTCATTTTCCCCCAGAAATCCCGTCAATGACGTCACTCTCCCGAGAGTCACTTGTAAATCGTCCAAGCGGCACAAAATACCCATGTCCACTTTCGAACGCGGCTGCCAGGACGACCGACAAAAGGAGCCGACATTTCCCATGGTCCTTTTGTTATGGACCGACTTTCTTTATTCTTTGCTCATGGTGGTCGCTGGGCACTAATCAGAATTCTTTTCCCGCCAAAAAGAAAGTGTTCCAAATAAGTCCGACCGGGCAGAAAGCGAATAATCTGGACTTGGGTTTACCTTAATCGGACTTGGAGAGTCACCCTTGGCCTTGAATGGACTTCCAGGGTCTGATAAGACGCATATTTTCCGGTACAAATACAGTCAAAAGACATGTATGTTTGTGTTATGTCTTGTATGAGGGGACGGCAGAACAATATTCGATATTTTTATTATTTTTCTTTTTTATGATAAGGGAACTTTGCCAATTCCTTAGAGATAGATATGTGAAGGGATGTAGCAGGTTACATACTTTAGAAATGTTAACAAATAGTACGAATATCTAGGGTTGCCAAAAATTGTTTGGGGAATGTCATTGTTTGGCTGTATCACATTGGCTGTATTGGCATAATAAAATGTTTATGTTTTCCTACCTACATGACTTGTATTTTAAACAGTCGCTTAGCTTTAGTAACAACAAAGTAGTTAGAGCATATCAAACTCAGTTATTTATTACATGTATTTAAACAGCAATTTTAATCCCTCAACAATTTGGGACCATCCTGTATTACAGATGTAGTGTGCAAATAATATTAAAAATTATTGCAAGAAAATATTCCTTCTTTTTACGGGTTTAATTAAAGAAATGCACTATAAAAATAAATAGGCTCTAATTAAATTTATAAAAAAAGGATTTAATTTTAGCGTTTTACCACGATTGTTTAAAAATTTTCATTTCCTAGAAAACTCTATTTTCATGAAAAACCCATAAAAAAAGAACAACCAATAGTATAAAAATATCCAAATACGTGCATTGAATCAAATGTTTCCAAAAAAGAAGAATAAGATATGTCATAGAAAGGGAAGTAAGAGAGGTAAATTTCAATACCTTAATTACTTTTTTATATATCTACTCAAAATAAAGTGATAAATATATCTACTCATAATGAAGTGAGAAAGATATCTACTCAAAATGAAGTGAGAAAGATATCTACTCAAAATGAAATGAAAAATATATCTGCTCAAAATAAAATGAGAAATAAATCTACTCAAAATGAAATGAGAAATATATCTACTCAAAATGAAGTGAGAAATATATCTACTCAAAATGAAGTGAAAAATATATCTGCTCAAAATAAAATGAGAAATATATCTACTCAAAATGATAGAAGGAAATATATCTACTCAAAATGAAGTGAAATATATCTACTCAAAATGAAGTGAAATATATCTGCTCAAAATAAAAGGAGAAATATATCTACTCAAAATGAAGTGAGAAATATATCTACTCAAAATGAAGTGAGATATATATTTTCACTTCATTTTGAGTAGATATATTTCTCCTTTTATTTTGAGTAGATATATTTTCACTTCATTTTAGGTAGATATATCTACTCAAAATAAAATGAGAAATATATCTACTCAAAATGAAGTGAGAAATATATCTACTCAAAATTAAGTGAGAAACCTTCTGAATTACTTTTTTATACGTTCAAGCTTCATTAACGTCGGTAAAAAAGCTATTCAGATTAGATCCAACAAAAGGTTTATCCTTACGTAAGTTGAAAAAATAGACAGGGAAAAAGATTTCAATAGTTTCCAATTAAGTTTATTTGAATAGTTTCCGAATTATCTTTTAATTTAGATGTCGAAAATATAATCTACAAAATATTTTTTTTAGTAGAAACTATGATTTTACTAAGTCTTTTCAGACCTAGATTGTTCTTTTGGGAGATTAATGTAAACTAACACAGATCCTGATAACTTTAAGGCTATAAATAATTTAGTTGTTTCAAATATTTTGTAGAAAAACAATTGCGAGAAACTTAGTTGTTTTGAGTATAGTAAATTCGGGATAAAAACCCTCTGAAATTATTCATAATAAATTAATAAATAATAATAAGTAATTGTCATCGTCATCAGTTTATTAACATTTAATTTCAATGTTATATTATTGTTTTTGTAAATGTATTGTAAAAAAATAAATTTATGCCAAAAATTGTGGTATTGGGACATTACAAACATATTTTAAAAGAAATTAACATAAATTTATTTTTAATTTATAAATTTAAAGTATTTTTATGACTTTTTGGAATCTTAAAAGAAAAGACTGCAAAAACGTAATAGAAACTACACTTTAAAAAAAGTATTTAAAAACGAGTACATGAACGTACTTGTTTTTAATTTAGTACAATTGCATCGTAAATGAGCAATGACGTACTCAAATTTAAGCAATTGCACTTTCTCAAAAATGAGCAGTGTGATTTAATATTCCTAATCTCAGCTTCTGTTCAAGCTAACTTAACAAAGTGACCTGACAAACTTAAAATAGTTGTTCAAAAGATGGTTTTCCACATTATTCGATGTCGATTCCTTAAATTTAAACTGAATTATTACAATTCAATTATCTTACTTCCCATTTTTTTGGTACGCCTTTTTAACATTACTTATGTTTATAACTTCTTCGCGTCGCCTTGATAGCTTGATGGTTAAGACTGCAGGCAGAGGGGCTGCAAACTTGCGTTCGATTCCCGATAAGTATAAGTTATAATTGTCGATATTTATTGAAAGGGATTTATTAAGGTAGCCTATGTTGGCAAGCTACTGCCGTTTTTACTCATTTTTTTTGTGCATGGCATTTTCACAAATAAAATTGTTTATTCGGAGCTATGATAAGCATCGAATGTAATCAAGAATGAATAAATTTTATTTATTTTTGAATATCTCCTTTTACTAATTGAATATTTATATGTATGAAAAAACTGTGATTTAGTGTTCCAATTGCTCTGAGAATAAAGTTACCAGTCACAGCAAGCAAAAATCGAAATAGGAATTTATTTCAGCTATTTGGCATACGTTATCAGCTCGTAACTGCACATTGTTAAATTGTAAGAGTTATCCGAACCTGTCTGAAAAAAAGTTTCAGATTTCTTGTTATTTCAAGTAAAAAATACGAACTAACTCGAAAGTCATAAATTATCTTATTCTTGTTCTGAAGGTATCAAACATATTGTTTAATAAAATGTACGAATTGTTTTTTGCAAATGGGCTCAATTTAAATTTAGTTTTTAAAGAAAGTAAGCTGAGTAATTTCCGCATTAGTAAATGTAATTTATTGACATAGCGTTAGCGTGGTCCTGTTTTAACTCGACCATTCTGTAATCCGTCTGTTTGTTACGCTGTCACGACTAAACGCGTTGTTCGATTTTCTTCAAACTTTGCATAAATGTTCCTTGAAGTCATTTAAAACGACGTAAGATTTTTAAACGACGTAAGATTTTTTTGGTAGCTATTGTTCGTAGAACTACTAGTTTATTTTTAATTCGAAATATTGGAGTTTTAACAAAAATCAATTTAGAGAAATAAGTAAAATTCAAAATCATTATAATGCGAGAGTAACTTATTTGGATTTCATAATATATAATATTATTAAAATCCGAAATATATAATAATATTTTGCACATATTAAAGTTAATTTCATTTGTAAGTAAGTAAAGCATCAAAAACTTCATTTATTGTATTTAAATGCTAATAAAATATATTTTAAATCGTATTTTATTTACAATTCATTGTTCCATAAGCTTCTGAATGATTATTACATACATAGTTTTTATCATTGAATTAAAAAAATGCAGTATTTAAAGTTAAACATTTAATAAATATATTCAATAACCTTAATTTTATTTAACAACCAGTTAAAAAGTTTTACCAAAAGTTGTAGAACCAGCATATGTTTTAAGCATACTAATGTTTTAAAGGAGGAAAAATAATTCTGCTGAAAACTTACAGTTTTGTTTTTTATGTATATTCAAAAACGTAAAACATTTGCTCCAAAACCGCAATTTTCATGCAGAATTTAATAAAACAAATTTAATGTTTTTCCCGCAGGGAAAACATTATTTAATAAATAAGGGGAAAACATTCTAAATTTGTTTTGTTCAAAATTTCTAAAAATTAGATTATTACATCAATAATTCGCCTTAACGTTTTCTATCAAACAAAACAATTTTACTCGTCCAAAGCACATTTTGTACCATTGGAATTAACTTGCGATTATTTTAATCTGTATTCGGTAAATGTATTTATGAAATGCTATTTACATTTCCTCACTAATCACCGTAATGAGGCAAATCGCGCTTTAAATGTTTACTTCTCAATTATTTCAACACAGTTTATTATATATTTAATACGTGCAATAAAGTATTTGTGTCTTTTTGAAAAAAAATGTAACTTAATTTATAAACCTTTTGTATAATATTGTAATAATGTAGAGTAAATAATATATATTTTATAAACGGAATCTGTATTCGGCCAATGCATTTAGGAAATGCTATTTACATTTCCTCACTAATCACCTTAATGAGGCGAAACAACGCGTTTTGAATATTTACTTCTCAATTATTTCAACACATTTTAATATATTTAATACGTGCATTAACTTATTTGTGTCTTTTTGAAAAAAAATGAACATAATTTATAAACGTTTTGTATAATATATAATAATATTGTAATAATGTAGAATAAATAATATATATTTTATAAACGGAATCTATATTCCGTCAATGAATTTTGGAAATGCTGTTTACATTTCATCACTAATCACCTTAATGAGGCAAAACAACGCGTTTTGAATATTTACTTCTCAATTATTTCAACACATTTTAATATATTTAATACGTGCATTAACTTATTTGTGTCTTTTTGAAGAAAAACAATTAACATAATTTATAAACGTTTTGTATAATATATAATAATATTGTAATAATGTAGAATAAATAATAGATGTAACAGATCTTTTACTGGTTCCCGTCACACACCTTTACTTGTTCCCGTCACAGACCTATTACTGGTGTCCGTTATTAATCCTTAATCGTACCCGTAGCGATGCAGCGCCCTCTACGCGTTTCGTCTGTAAATAATCAGTTGTGCTCTTGCTCTGGTATGTGCGGTTGAACCGTTACAAACCCCGAGATCTGTAATAGTCGTTAAACTTGTAACAAATAAATGTAGTGTTGTTAAACCCATTCTGGTTTTATTTGAGAAAAAGAAACCCGCGCTACAAACTGGCGCCCAACGTTTAGGCCCGTGCATTACCAGCTAGCGAGAGCATGGCTCCATCATTTTTTTTCAGGTAACAAAGGAAACGGCGGTCGCCGGTTACTAAAATGATGAAAAAATAATTTGTTCGTAACCATCGAACGAGGTGTCTACAACAAGCTGTGTTTGGATAATATAAAGATAAGTGGAATTTCATTGTCGTTTTATGAAATCGAAACCAGATGTGTGACGCACATCAGTGCAGTGTTTCACTGTCAATTTAAATTTGAAACAGTCAAATTTTTAAAACTAATCTTGTAGTTTTGTGCTTATCTTTTAGTCTATGTAAATATTCATGTAATGATTTAAATGTTTAAATTCATTTTCTCTCAAGATTGAATATTTTGATAGTCCGGTTCGCCAGTAACCATTTTGCCATTTTCAAAAGTTTAACGCATGGCCAGCGTCAGTGTAACTCTTCTTTGCACCTTGTAACCACACAGTTGGGAGTGGAATTTTCGAAGAGCGTTCAAATGTTTTGACTAGAATCAACTTTGTTTTGAAAATGTGTTAGTCATTCGCAAACGATAATTGTGAAAGGGTTTTGAGAGTCGATTCTGATCTATTTAGAATTTATTTCTTTTTTTCTTTCTTCGTGATGTTTTTTTTTATTATTTTGTTCTAGCAGAATATAATGGTATTTTGTATATGAAAGTTAAAGTGTGTTCTTTCAAATGCTTTTCGATCCCTGTTTTATCGCTAGTGTGTCTTGAATTAATATAAATGGTAGTATTTTAAAATTTAAACTAGAGTGCTGAAATTTAATTTTGAACATTTGTTGATATTTTAAGAAATGTTTGCATACTAATTAATGAAAGTCGTTCATTAAGAGTTAATTGTGCATTATTTAATATAAGATATGTGATTTTAATTAAAATTTTAAGTATAAATTTTTCAAAGAGTGTTATATTTCTGATAATATAATTTGGTAGTGTGAATTTATTTCATAAATTTTAAATTGATATTATTTCAAGATTATTGTAATAATAATTTTTTGAAGTTAGTAAATGTCATTTTAATGAAAGTTTAAGGGTAATTCTCACTTACAGAAGAACAATAGTAACCTTTAGTTGAACTGTTACTCCAAAGGTTTTAAGACTTTAGTTTCAGACTTTTAAAATTTTGTGACTATATTTACTACCAGTGTTAAAAAACATAGGTCAAGAACTTTAAGTGATTACATCGAAATGGCGTTCCTCGCTAAGGGAAAGAAAAAAGATCTTCAGGCACTGGCATTCGAGTTGGATGTGGATGGTGATGACAGCTTAAAAGTGATTCAACTAAAGACCAACATCCAAGAAAGCAAAGCGTATTCAGAAGACCTTGCATTTGTACAAGCCAGATTTGAAGAAATCGTTGCAGAAAGAATAGCACAAGAAGAACTTCTAGAACAGGAAAAGAAACGAAGGTTAGAGCTTGAATTTGAGGAGAAGAAACGAAGAGACGAATATGACGAACTTCAGAAGCTAAAGATACAGGGTGAGGCATCCCGTTTTCCCGTGCACCTTGGCCAGGACGCAGCGTTCACAGCAGCCAAACCGAAATGGGAATTGCAAAGTCTAATTCAGAAGTTCGATCCTGCTACAAACGACATAAGTTTGTAGTTAGTACTCTTCGAAAGGCAAGCTCGGAGGGCAGATATTCCTGCAGAATTATGGGCCTCCCATTTGATTGGTTTACTGCCATACGATGTAGCACAACTAATAGCTAGGGAAGCAGAAGAAGTCGCCCAGGACTTCGAAAAAGTGAAACAGTTGTTACTCAAAAGATACAAGCTCACTGCTGAAAAATTTCGACAGCTGTTTACAAAACATAACAAGTCGCCAGAAGCAACTTGGACAGATTACGCGTACGAAATAAAAAACTATTTTCACGGATGGATTTCCGGATTGAAGGTGACCAGTTTCGAAGAACTGAAAGACTTGATGATATCTGATCAGATTAAACGCCGTGTTCCACAAGAAGTCAAAGAGCACTTCATCGATGACTGGACACAAATAAAGACGACTACAGATCTAGTACAAAAGCTAGATGACTACGAGACTTTTCGTCCAAACAACAGAAATGACTCTACGTCGAATACCAAGAAGTGGTCCAGTCCAAGATTTAATACTGGAAACTTCAGAAAAGTGGCGCAGAATCCAAATCCAAGGCAAAATGAAAGAAATCCTAATCCAGAGAACAAGCCTGCCATTTACTGCTATGGATGTTCCAGACCTGGTTTCATAAAGGCAAAGTGTCCGACATGCTCTCCAACGGCGAGAAATGAGAATTTCCCTGCAAATTCACTTACCATGTACACTTGCCATTCCAAGATGTCCCCTATTGCACTGATTGATGTGTGCATATCCGGTGTAAGAGCCAGAGTTTGTGCAGACACAGGTGCCAGCAGATCAGTCGCTGGTGAGATCCTCTACAACCTGCTGAAGAGAAAAGAAGTGGAGTTCCAATAGACTTCAGTAACCATGCCCTTGGCAAACGGTTACCAAACTACTGAAGAGGCTTGCACAGCCACGGTGTCCATTGAGATTGAAAACAAAACAATCATTCTGGATCTCCTTGCCCTTCCAAATGCAAAAGGAAATCGAACTCTGTTGGGAACAGACTTCCTAGAAAAGTCGGAAATTGTTCTCGACATAAGAAACAAAAGGTGGAATTTTTGTGACAACCCTCACCGAAAGGTTTATTTTGGAAATGACATCACATCGACGTCTCAGCAGCCTGTCGAAACTCTTCCCATCAACAGCTGTAATCTCCGTGAAGAAGAAGGCGAGAGCTTGAACATCGAGCAAAGGCTCCAGGTCAATAATTTGCTTCAGGATTTCGAGGAAGGCTTCAAACCAGGGGGAGAGAGCACGACTTTCATAGAGCACCGCATTAATACGGGAACGCATGCTCCAGTCGCTTTTCCACCCTACAGAGTTTCTCCTGCGAAGAAGGAAATATTGAAAAAAGAAATGGATGACCTCTTGCAAAAGAAAATAATCGAAGAATGCGAGTCGCCCTTTGCTGCTCCGGTGGTGTTGGTACCCAAGCCAAATGGAAAAACAAGATTGTGCGTTGACTATCGCGGCTTGAATGCTGTGACAGTTTCAGACCACTACCCCCTACCGCGGATCGATGACCTTATCCATGACGCCCGACATGTGACATACATGTCCACTATCGATTTGAGGTCAGGCTACCATCAGGTGAGCGTGCATCCTGAGGATAAAGACAAGACGGCCATTACAACCCAATTCGGAACTTTTCGATTCAACCGAATGCCTTTCGGTTTTAAAAATGCCCCAGCTACATTCCAAAGGCTGATGGACAGATTCAAAAGTGGTCTGCCGGATGTAAAGATACTAGTCTACTTGGACGATATTATTGTCTTATCCTCTACCTTTGAAGATCACCTAAAAGACCTCAAGAAAGTTTTCCAGCGACTTTCCCTGTTCAACTTGAGGGCAAATAGAGAGAAATGTCAATTCGCCTGCCCAAAGGTTAAGTATCTAGGTCACTGGATAACTACCAAAGGAATCGAAGTTGATCCATAGAAGGTTGAGGCTATCCTGAAGATACCAACTCCGAAGAACGTCAAACAAGTACAATCCTTCCTACAGACCTGTTCTTGGTATCGAAGATATATTCCAAACTTTTCAGAAGTAGCAAGACCTCTTAGCAATCTTACTAAGAAAAATGTCATTTGGAATTGGGGAACAGAGGAAGAAACTTCTTTCAAGACTCTGAAAGAACTTTTGGTTAGTCCACCGATCCTTCGTCAAAGTGATCCAAGTCAAGCCTACACTCTCCGAACTGATGCCAGCGGTTATGCCCTTGGTGCAGTTCTCTTGCAAGGCACCGGATCTGATGAACATCCTATCGAGTACGCCAGTCGCTTACTCACTAGTGCCGAAAGGAATTATTCGACTACAGAGCGCGAGGCTTTAGCTGTAGTTTGGGCTTTGAAGAAGTATCGTGCCTACATTGAAGGTCAAGAGATTACTGTCGCGTCCGACCACCAGCCTCTTAAGTGGTTAATGAGCTTGAAGTCTCCTGCCGGACGATTGGCAAGATGGGCTCTAGAAGTTCAATCTTTCAATTTGAAGTTAGAGTACATCCCAGGAAAATGCAACGTGGTCGCTGACATGTTGTCAAGACCTGCTTGTCAGCATGCCGAACCTTCATGTGAACTGTGTAGCATACACATCGACGTTCCCTCACATACTTCAAAAGAGCTCCGAGAAGAACAACTTAAAGACCCATAAGTTGAGAAGATAATTCGTTGTTTCGAAAGCAATGAGAAAAGTGTAGACTTCGCCAACTGGACTGCACGTGGTTACCTGATGAATCAAGGTGTGCTTTACCGATATGCACCGGATTCGGACAGTGATGAAACACAGCTGGTCATACCGGCTCAAGAAGTAAACTCCATCCTTAAAGATCATCACGATGCTCCAACAGCAGACCACTATGGGGCCGAAGGAACATTCGATCGTATAGCAAAGCGCTATTATTGGACAGGTATGCGGAAGTTTATCACGGACTATGTAAAAAACTGCATAGAGTGCAACAGATACAAAGCTTCAAACCAAAAGCCAGCTGGTTTGTTGCAAACTCCCGTTCCGGCCCAACGATTCGAGACTCTTGCAATCGATCTGTTTGGCCCATTACCAGAAAGCAGAGATGGTAAGAAATGGATATTCATCATCGAAGATGTCAACACTCGATGGGTTGAACTCTTCGCATTACCCACTGCAACTGCGAAAGAGTGTGCTACTACACTACTAGAAGAAGTATTATTGAGGTACGGAATCCCACGAAGAATTATAAGCGATAACGGCACACAGTTTGTGTCTTGCGTAATGCAACAACTTTGCTGCATGCTAGACATCAACCAAACGTTGACACCGGTCTATCACCCTCAAGCAAATCCGGTAGAAAGAAAAAACCGTGATCTTAAACCTCGTCTTGCAATCCTGGTTCAAGACGAACACCAATCCTGGTCTGAGAAACTGCCAGCAATCCGTTTTGCGCTCAACACTGCAAAGTGCCAATCAACTGGGCAGACAGCAGCATTTCTCAGCTTTGGACGAGAATTGCGGACGACAGACGACGTGACTAACGACATCCGAGGAGTGATCGACAACGACAATTTCGTCCTTGAAATAACACCGTACCTTAAAAAATTCTCAAGATTCACAGCCCAGATCAAAGAAGTCATCGAAACCCAACAAGACAAAAGAAAAATCTACGCAGACAAAAGGCGTAATCCGGCTCCACCATATGCTCCAGGTGATAAAATGTATGTGACCCTGCATCCCATCAGCAAGGCTGCCACTGGACAATCCAAAAAGTTTATGCCCAGACGAGATGGACCCTATGTCATCCTTACACAAAGATCACCATCCACATTCGAAATTGCCAGCCTGGACAATCCCCAAGTGCCCCTGGGCGTGTACCACACTTCTGCACTGAAGGCCTACACCCAGGACCCCATCGAACGTCCTTGCAATCCGTTGCGAAAGCGAGGACGGCCACCAAACTCACCCAAAGGAACTGATTCTGGCCCCTCGTCAGGACGTCGTCGGAGCCAGAGGGGGAGGATGTAACAGATATTTTACTGGTTCCCATCACACACCTTTACTTGTTCCCGTCACAGACCTATTACTGGTGTCCGTTATTAATCCTTAATCGTACCCATAGCGATGCAGCGCCCTCTACGCGTTTCGTCTGTAAATAATCAGTTGTGCTCTTGCTCTGGTATGTGCGGTTGAACCGTTACAAACCCCGAGATCTGTAATAGTCGTTAAACTTGTAACAAATAAATGTAGTGTTGTTAAACCCATTCTGGTTTTATTTGAGAAAAAGAAACCCGCGCTACATATATATATTATAAACGGAATCTATATTCCGTCAATGAATTTTGGAAATGCAGTTTACATTTCCTCACTAATCACCTTAATGAGGCAAAACAACGCGTTTTGAATATTTACTTCTCAATTATTTCAACACATTTTAATATATTTAATACGTGCATTAACTTATTTGTGTCTTTTTGAAAAAAAAAATGAACGTAATTTATAAACGTTTTGTATAATATATAATAATATTGTAATAATGTAGAATAAATAATATATATTTTATAAACGGAATCTATATTCCGTCAATGAATTTTTAAAATGCTGTTTACATTTCATCACTAATCACCTTAATGAGGCAAAACAACGCGTTTTGACTATTTACTTCTCAATTATTTCAACACATTTTAATATATTTAATACGTGCATTAACTTATTTGTGTCTTTTTGAAGAAAAAAAATTAACATAATTTAGAAACGTTTTGTATAATATATAATAATATTGTAATAATCTAGAATAAATAATATATATATTATAAACGGAATCTATATTCCGTCAATGAATTTTGGAAATGCTGTTTACATTTCATCACTAATCGCCTTAATGAGGCAAAACAACGCGTTTTGAAAATTTACTTCTCAATTATTTCAACATATTTTAATGTATTTAATACGTGCATTAACTTATTTGTGTCTTTTTGAAGAAAAAAATTAACATAATTTATAAACGTTTTGTATAATATATAATAATGTAGAATAAATAATATATATTTTATAAACGGAATCTATATTCCGTCAATGAATTTTGGAAATGCTGTTTACATTTCCTCACTAATCACCTTAATGAGGCAAAACAACGCGTTTTGAATATTTACTTCTCAATTATTTCAACACATTTTAATATATTTAATACGTGCATTAACTTATTTGTGTCTTTTTGAAGAAAAAAAATTAACATAATTTAGAAACGTTTTGTATAATATATAATAATATTGTAATAATCTAGAATAAATAATATATATATTATAAACGGAATCTATATTCCGTCAATGAATTTAGGAAATGTTATTTACATTTCCTCACTAATCACATTAATGAGGCAATGTGAACGTTTACTCGTACATTATTTCAACACATTTTAATATATTTAATACGTGCATTGAAGTATATGTTTTTTTAAAAATAATTAACATAATTTATAAACGTTTTGTTTAATATATAATATTGAAATAATGTATAATATTAAATATATATTTTATAAACGGAATATGTATTCGGTCAATGCATTTAGGAAGTACTATTTACATTTCCTCACTAATCACCTTTATGAGGCGATGTGAATGTTTACTCCTCAATTATTTCAACACATTTTAACACGTATATTTAACTCGACTTCATACGTTTAAATTATAATTTCTCTTCGAAAAAAAAGTGTAAATTTAGATTTTAAATTAAATCTAATTTTACAATGTTTATCCGAAGAGAAATTGGACTTTTAACATACATAGTCGTGTTTTAATAAATTCCCATCCCCCCTCCCATTTACTTCACTAACGATTGTCATAAATATTTATACAAAACGTTTATAAATTATCTTCATTGTGTTTTTCAAAAAAACACATGGACTTTAATGCACGTATTAAATATATTTTAAAACGTATAAAAATGTTCACAGATTTAGTTCATAAAAATGGAATTAGATTAATTCATAAAATCAAAATATGGAAGAGAAAACAAGTATACCGTTAGTCAGAGGTAGCTACTTTTTTTAACCGACTGAACAGTGCGCCAACCAAAACTTTAAATTATCGCCAGAAACTTTAAATTAAAACCACAAACGCGCGCCAAGTCGAGAGGTTATCAATTCGACCGCTATGTATTATTTTTTATGTATGTGCGCGCGGGATTTCGTTCTACTTCAGATATTTGCACAATTTTTTTTGTTGGATATGTGATTTGTTGGATCACTTGGGAGCAATGTGAAAAAAAATATCCGGTTATCCGGCATTTAACTATCCGAAATTCTCAATTAACCGGACCGTTTCCTAAAAAATATTGTCCGATTTCGAAAATTCTTTTTTTGTTGGATAGAGAAAAATCCACTTAGACAAATCTGCAAAAAAAAAATAATCGGTTATCCGGCTGTTATATTTCAAGAAATGTCGATTAACCGGAGTTGTTTAAACAATTTATCCGATTTCATAATATTTTCATTGTTTAACAGAAGTTATACAATAATGACTTTTCCTTTAAACAGCATTTATTGGCATTGACATGGATTGTTTTACAATATACATTGTTAAGCACAAGTCGCTACTTAAATTTCTTGGTGAATAATAAGCGAAGCCCCCTGCTAAATTAAAAACTAAAAAGGGAAAATTAAAATAACCTTTTTTTAAAAAAAAATGAAAACCGACTTCAGGAAAATGCGCTAAAAAGTAAAAAATAATTTTTAATTTTTTTCCAAGTTGAAAAAATTTAATTACTTAATATCAATATTATACTTATTACAACTTTTTGAAGTTGGTGCCAATTTATAAAAATCAACCTAAATTTGGCGCCGATTTCAAAAAGTTGTAATAAGTATAAAATTGATATTAAGTATGTCAATTTTTTCAACTTGATCGTAAATTAAAAATTAATTTTTAATTTTAGCGAATTTTCCTTAAGTCAATTTTCCTTTAAAAAAAAAAAAAGATTATTTTATTCACATTATTGGGATTGCTTAAATTTTATATAAACCCTTGGAAATACTTCAATACACATTATAATCATTTCTTGATTTGTATACATATTAATAGTAAAACTATATATCAGATATTTATCTAAGTATGAGAACTAGAAACACAATATCCAATAGTCACAAAAAACGTATGCATTCCCCTTGACATACTATCCGATAAGGATATTATTTTGGTCTAGACTAACTTAATTATGTTCTTCCTGTACACAAGCCGTAAATGTTATCACTCACATAAAACCTAAATAATACGTAATAAAGGAAAACAATATTTTCACATAATGCCCCTACATCAGTAAGAGAATATGATACATATTCTTCTTTGCTATATTCAAGTTTTTTCGGTTAATTATCAAGGTTGATTTTTTATTTGTTTACATTTTATGATGTAGTGTCTAATAAAATGCATAAAAATATCCGATTGAGTGACAATTTACCGTACCACACAGGTTTATTAAACTGCATATCATAAAAAATTTAATGGTTTTCTTGTTGGATGTTTACGTTTATGATGTAGCTTGATTAAGAGCAAATTGGTATCAAACGTCTCAAAATCAAAATATATAAAAAAAAATTATATAAAAAAAACGTCTGATAAACCAAGATCGTAAAAAAGTAATCAATACTTATATATAAGAATGGAGTGTCTGTCTGTGGAATCGAACAAAACCCCTCATTTTGAGTTTTCTTCACGAATTAGAATACGCTGATTCAGAAAATCACGTTAAATTTTTTTTTGTCTGTTTGGCTGTTTGTCCGGATTTAACTCAAAACCTACTGCAGGGATTTTTTTTGAAACTTGCACCATTGGAACAATATTTTCTCCACTTAAAATCTACACTTTGTTTCATATGGATATCTGCTACCGTTCAAAAGTTATAGAACTTTTCCATTTTTTATACATTATTCCTATGGCAAATTTACATCTAGATCTTCACTTCGTAACATTACTGTAAAAAAATCACTTTGGCGACCAAATATATTTTTCGACAATACTGCGATAAACGAGGCATTTTGATTGGCTGATAAGTAAGTATCGCCAAATGTTGCCAAATAAATTTTAAAATATCGCCAAATGGATGAAAATGTCTCCAAATGTATAACAATGTTGCCAAATGAGTCATAATATGATCCTATATTTAAAAATATAATCAAAATTGCAAAATTAGTGTCCAAATAATAAAATTAATGTCAATTGGTGAAATTAGTGGCAACATGTTAAAATTAATGTCACCATATAATGAAACAATATCAAAATAGTGATAAACGACTGAACGGATTTTTAAAGAATTTGCACCATTTTAAAAGTATTTTCTCAACTTAAAATCTGCACTTTGTTCATTAGGATATCTGCAACCGTTCAAAATTTATAGAATTTATTCCATTTTTCCATACTTTATTCTTATTGGAAATGTACATGTAGATCTTCCCTTGATATCATTATATTTTTCGAAACTACTGGATGCCTTCTAATATTGCAATTTTTCTTTACGTCTGACGCCATGTGTATTTTTTGACCGAACATTACTTTGTTTCGAGATTTTAAATGAGCGTCGGTGCCTAATTTCCTATCCAACGTTATTACATTTATGCCAGTAGTGCTATTTGTTACGGAGAGGAACAGTGCTATATTATCGAAATGAACCACCCTAAAAGTTAAACTTAGGGTAAATTAACTTATTTATTCCTCCATGTAGCTTATTTTAAAGGTTTTACTTCATAAACATTTTACTGAAATTCAAAAATTAATATTTGAAAATTATTTAAAAAAAGAAATTTTTTCGTAAATATTGAAGCAGCCATATTTAGAATTATATTTTACAATTCTCTTAAATTTCAGGGTGAACAGTTATAAAAAAAATATTTTTAATTTATTTATCTTCAGAAATTATGTTCAAAGATGGATATATAGACTCCGGTCGCCAATTGGCAAAAAAAAAACATTCGCCAAATACGATAAATTATTTCCATTTTGGAAAAAAGCAATATTTTGTTCTTTGATATATTTTTGCATCACCAGTATTAAAACTAATGAATGTGAAGTTTACTACATGCGTTTATTGTCACTGAAGGGTTACATTTTATGCAAAAAAATCCAACTATTAAAAACATATAAGTGTTCAACAAAAATTGACATTGAAGCAAAAACGCCAACTGTTATACTTTAATTTTTGCGCAATTTATTATTTTTATTGACATTATATTACAAGACTAACATTTGCAAAGGCTTTTGAATCATTAATTTTTAAGAATTTTTATATAAAAAAACACATTTTACAAAAACATCAGTTTAATTTATAGTAGGAATAACATGTAAAGTCGTGAACTTAAAAATTAAAAAGTATTAGGATTAGGTATCTCGAAAACTACTCAAAGGAATTGAATAAATCTAGAGTTTGTTAAAGTTTATTTTTTACAGTGCACAGAGTGTGAGTGATATGCGAATGACTACGCAAACAAATAAAAAAAATCGCGCAGTTGTAACTTCACAAATTGACCACGAGCAACGCCGGGCCATATTGCTAGTTAATTATATAAAAAAAATTTATTGATTAAAATTTAGGATAATTTACATGCTTCAAAACTATAATTGTATAATTTAATTCTTTCAAATAAGTAATCTAAAAATATACACTCATACGACCATATCAATAATTCAAATATATGAAATTTAAAACAAGTGTTGCATCGTTCAACGCAGAAATATCACAAGAACAATAGAAGTATTTGTGTTATTACAGTAGAATTTGCATAATCAAAATGATCTTATTTTGTAAACAAAAGCAAAACAAAAAAAATATTGCGTTTTTATTTGAATCAATGTAGCATCCAACTTTTTGTAAATCAATTTCTTTAACACAATAACAATAAATTAATATAAAAGACAGCCAGATTTTAGGAAATATCTGTTAGACAATCTAGATCATATAAAATATTTTTTCAAATGAATGTTGTTATACATGTATTTAAATATATAAAATCTGTAATATACATTTTCTTGTTTCCGATTTGATTAAAAATATGCAAATGAAAACACATATTTTTTTATCCGAATTTTTGAAGAACTGTTTTGTTTATTTATAACTATTATTTTAAAGATAGTTTTGTCTGCTACGATTTAATTATACACTGTATATAAAGTACTTAAAAATGAGTACCTGAACCTACTCGTTTTTCTTTGAGAACAATTGCATGGTAAATGAGAAATGATGTACTTAAATTAAATTAGCCTTACTTTCCCAAAAATGAGAAGTGTGGTTTAATATTGCTAATCTCAGATTCTGTTCAAGCCATCTTTACAAGTCGACCTGACAACCTTAAAATAGTTTTTCAACAGATGGTTTTCCACATAATTTAATGTCCATTGTTTGAATGGAAACCGAGTTATTACAACTCAATTAACTTACTTCCCATTCTTTTGGCAGACATTTTTACTATTTTTTTCTGTTTATAACTACTTCACGTCGCCTTGATAATACAACAAATAGGGCACTAGACTGTGGTGCCTTAGCATATGGGTTCGATTCCCGTTAAGGTTGTAATTTTGGATATTTATTGAAAGTGATTTATAAAAGCAGCCTTTGTAGGTTAGCATCTGCTGTTTTTATTCATTTTTACCATTTGTACTCATTTTGAGTACATGTTTTTTTAAAAATTTAAACTTATACATTCGGAGCCATGATAAGCATCGAATGTACTCAAAAATGAGTACATTTTACTTATTTGTGAGTACATTTTTACAGTATACTTTAAAGAAAACGAGTAGGTTCGGATACTTATTTTAAGTACCTTTTTTACAGTGCCCGTTTCCTTTAACCATCTATTAATATTAGAACGCTGTTGGTGGTAGACTTGATTTTAACTGGTTTTGCGAACTGTTTTTAACACTGTCGGTTACATTACGAATATGAAGCAATCATCTAGTAGAACGCGTTTTTTAGACCTTTTTCGTTTGAGACAAATTCTTAATCTTATATAGTTTAACAATATAGTTTAACAACAACAGAAACAATATTAATAGTTGAAAAATAAGAATACTACGCTGTTAAAAATAGGTACTGAAAGATAAGTAAAATGTACTGATTTTTGAGTACATTCGATGCTTATCACGGATCCGACTACATGTTTCAATTTTGGTTAAGACATGTACACAAAAATGAGTACATTGAGCAAAAATTAATAAAAAGAGAAGATGCTAGTATGCAGTGGCCGCCTTTACTAACTATTTTTAATAAATATCTATAATTAAAATTAAGTCTTACCGGGAATCGAACGCAGATCCACAGGCATCGACGTCCAGAGCATTATCCATTAAATTTCCAGGGCGACTCGAGAAAGTTATAAACAGAAGAAATGTTGAAAAATCGAGCCAAAAGAATGGGAAGTAAGATAATTGAGTTGTAATAACTCAGTTTCCATTATCAATCGATATCAAATGATGTAGAAAACCGTCTTCTGCACAACTATTTTATGTTTGCCAGGTCGCTTTGTTAAGATGGCTTGAACAGAAGCAATATTATATCAGAATGCTCATATTTGAGAAAATACGATTACTTAAATTTGATTACGGAATCGTTTATTTACGATGCAATTGCATTCAAAGAAAAACGAGTATGTCCAGGTACTCAAATTTTGTACCTTTTTCTACAGTGTTGTTTTTTCCTTCTTTCGTTAGAGATAAAATAATACCCCATGGCCAAATTAAATCTTACATATATATATATATATATATATATATATATATATATATATATATATATATATATATATATATATATATATATATATATATATATATATATATATATATATATATATATATATATATGTATATATATATATATATATATGTTAACAACATCAATGGTTGAAAAATAAGAATGCTAAGAATGATAAATTATAATTCTAAAAATAATGATGATTAAAGAAATAGGAAAATAAGAATGCTGCTAAGAAATTAAAAAATAAACTTCAACATTTAAAAAAAAAATGTAAAAACTCGTTAATAAGAATTTAATTAGTAAAATTCTATAAGAAAAATAATCTATTAAAATATTTAAAAAAATATATTATTTCGATTTTGAATTATAAAATGTGGACCAGGATATTTGAGAAGTACTTTTTTTAAACAATAACATACAAAATTTATTTCTATTAATGTAAATAAAAATTTAATTAGTCAAATAAAAATATATATATATATTAAGATGAAAAATGCTGAAAATACATGTTTTAGTTTCCCGAAAGCAATATACTTATAAATAATTTTTAGAGAATTAATTAATTTCCTTATTTATATAAGATATCGGGTAATTATTTTATTTTGCCTCAATAATAAATCAATTTAGATGTTTTATATGAATACTAAGATTATAATTATAGGATGTTTTATCGATGTTATATTTTTATTTAGATAATTAAGTGGTTTTAACATTTTACTAATATTTTTCAAACTTCTGTAATTATTAAAATTGTTGAAATATTGCAAACATCAATAAATTTAACTTGACTTTTCGATGCGATCATCTAATATCTACCAAAGCATATTTTCATAAAAAATATCTCGTTCTAAAGTTTGTTTGAATTACCGTAAACTCACGAACATATTTTACCTTTTACCTGAAATTTTAATCTGACAAGTATGTTCTATAAAAATGTTGTTCAATATTAAATATTCAAATTATACATTTTCTACCAATAATAAGGGTTGGAATTTTGAAATCTTCCATAAGCTTATACGGTGAATAAAATAGTGAACAAATCAAGATTGTCTAAATTGTGAATAAATTAAGAATTAATTATAGCGTTGGCTTGATTAGATTTTCCAAAACTACGCTCTTGATTAAAAAAGGATTATTCAAGGGATTAATCTTATTTAACGAATTAGGAAAAATTGAAAATCCTATTATAATTTTGATTATAAGACAGTATTTGACTATTTTCTGAAATGCCACACACGTAAACTGTCATTAAAATATGTATTAAACTTTACTTTAGAGGATTGAGGTTAAGTTGGTTAATTAAACACACCACTAAATGTTTTAGTTCAAAGTATTATAAATTTAATTTAACTAGGAAGCTCCCCCACTCCCTCGCCAACCCTGAAGAATTGCTACGCAATTCTCCTAGGTTTGCTTCGCAAACCAAATCTCGCTTTATTCGCTGTATAGTAGGACACAATAACAATGTGTCCTAGTAAAAATATTCTTTTAATAATAAAAATAAATACTGAAAACTTTAGAATTTCTAAACTGAATATTTAAATTACAATTAATCTTCAAATCAATAACCTAAAATCTTTTTGTTAAACTATAAATGAAAAACAATGCCACCACTGGCATGCCTACCATTATTTATTATTTGACACGTTGTTTACATGCTTTTCTGCGTCTTAGCTCAATTTCAAATCGTACAATAATTTTGCATACTGGTATTGTTAATTTTCTGAGTAGTGACATCTTACTGAGAGAATTTATGGTAATGTAGATTGCAAAACTATTAAAAGATAGCGCCACCCTAATTTATTGTCTGTTTCAAGTCTGGAACCCTTTTACAAAACTTCTTTTGTTTTAAACATAAAAATCATTCAATTCTTCCTAATTTAAGCTGGCATCATGAAAATAATTATTCGCCAATGATTTGAAGGGGTTACTCGTCAAAATGGCTAAAATAATGTCAAAATACAAATGCGGAATAATAGATTTTTGTAAACAAACGTTGCTGTTCCCATTAAAACGTTAAATATATTGGGTTTTTAATTCACAGTGTAAGAAAATGATATATATATATATATATATATAACTTAAAGCATGAAAGTGTGATCAATTAGAGTCATTTGGTTAATTTGCCAGCTAACCTAAGAACTTTAATGACTAACAAAAACTTTTTGCATAGGATGATGGGTGAGAAGGGATATATGAGAAAGGGTATTCTTAAATGAAAAATTTTTGATGGTACGCGAGAGAAAAAAAAGGTTGAGAATCACTGCAACAAGAAAATATCTTAAAGGATGCGATATTAAACCATGGTTAGATGGCGAAAATAACACCCGAGCTGCCACCTTACGCTCCAAATTTTTACACCACAATCGCCGTGAGGAGATTCGAACAATGAAATATTTAATGTACAGCACTGGCAAGTTTTTGAAGAACGATGAGGATTGACTTCCGCAAACCTTCTGTCAGTAATTTATTGCTATACCGCAGATGAGGACCAACCAATAACTCACCGATTATGATATCGGTACTCTTCCGTTAAAACAACAAACAAAAACAAAACACGGAAATATTTGAAATCTCTAAAGTTTTATGTTCTAAATTAAACAAAAAAAAAAAGAATTCATTTTAAAGATATGTATTTTGTATATTATGAGAATCAAATCTTATTTTTGATCATCAGATATCAACAGATGTGCATTAAAAAAATTCTCATTAAATAGGATTTTCATGTAAAACAATTAATTTATACTGGAGGTCATATTATTTATTGAAATACAGTATAACACCAATTACAGGGATACATTAGGACCAAATCCGGATAATCAAATATCCGGATAATTGAATAATTTATAAAACAAAATTATTTCTTGTAAAAAACGAATTTTGCTTTAATATGTAATGTAATTAAAAACAATATCATTCACTGACGAGAAACTTTAAAATGTGGATTTTGCACTCTCTGATTTTTTTTCTCTCAAAGCGATCTAGATCATTCTCTATCCGCTTTGTTTGATCCGGATAACTGGAGTTTGGATAATTGGTGTTCTAATGTATTGCACAATTTTTTTTCAGCCGTTTTTCTTTGTGTACAATTGCATCGGAAATGAGCGATGACATCATCAAATTTAAGTAATCGTAATTTCTCAAATATGAGTAGTGTGAATTAATATTGCTAAATCTCAGCTTCTGTTCAAGCCATCTTCACAAAGCGACCCGGCAAACTTAAAATAGTTTTTCAGCAGATGGTTTTCCACACTTTTGATGTCGATTGCTAAAAGAGAATTCGAATTATTTCAACTGAATTATCTTACTTCCCATTCTTTTGGCAATTTTTTTTAACATTTCTTCTGTTTATAACCTCTTCCCATCGCCTTGGTAATACAACGGATAATATATTAGGCGGCGGTGCCTGAGGATATTGGTTCAATTTTCAGTAAGTCTTCAATTTAATTGTTTATATTTATTGAAAGTGAGTTATGAAGGCAGCCAATGTAGACGTACAACTGTTCTTTATTCATTTTTGAGTACATATCTGCTTGAAAATTGAAACTTATGTATTCGGAGCTATGATAAGCATCACAATGTACTGAAAAATGAGTATATATTACTTATTTTTGAGTACCTATCTTTAACAGTGTATAATAACTTTCATTATATTAAAGGAAATTAGTAGCAAACCCCCTTGATATAGCTACCCTTTATCTCCGATATGTTAAATATATATATTTTAGAAATAACTTTTTTTAAATACATTTAAATAGGGTATTTATAAACATGTCCCCCAAACATTCATCGCAACATCAACATCACATCTCAATATGCTAAATATTTCTAAAAATACTCTTCCATCCATTCAATACCTGCCGATCTGCATGCGTCGGACCGGGCAGAAAAGCAACGGAAACTTCCAAAGGATTGGGAGAGCTTGTTGCGGAGGGGGGAGGAGAACACAATCGACTGCAGCGCCCCTCATCGTCTGCAGATGCCGGATTTAGGCCCAGACTTCTTTGCTGTCATTCTTGTCTCCCACACCAACACTATCCGGGAGGTCCGGGACTTTATGGAACCTTGTGACATTTCCAATTAGGTATTCGGCCGGACTTGGATTGTCCTGCTTCAGTGTGTTTTTTGTTGGTGTGTCCATCTCGGAAAGTTTTGGATTATTTTAATGAACGACCACGTGGTGTTGAGGAAAGTTTTCGGAAGTTTGGAAAAGTAGCGTGTGGAGAAGTATATGAATTGCCCCTTTATATTAAGTTAAAAAATAGTTATTTTAATTAATAATAACTAAATTATTATTAACTATTTATTTTAACTAAGTTGATATGTGTGTTTGGAGTTAATTTGGTGTTTAAAATAAATTTGAATATAAAATAATGATTCGTGAAACTGAATTTTGATATACTTCATTATCTGAGCTAATGTTTTTACATGTAATTGAACTATTATCACTGAAATTTCTATTAACAAAATTAAATTAATATATAAAAATGCTAATGATTAATTTATGTTAAATTAATTTAGTAATTAAAAAATTGTTTTTTATTATATATAAAAAAATTAAACATTTTAAATTTAAAGATTCACTTATAAAAAAAATTCTATAGGTTATAAATTTTCAAAAAAAAAAATTCAATTTATGTTAAAATCAAAAATATCAATTTAATCCCACATTGAAAACATTCAACTTGATTTAATATTTGATACTAAAGGAATATCACCAAAGTTATCTTATGCCTTTTTAGTCAATACAAAGAAACCCTATGGCACGTTACGTAGAAAAACTTTTCAGGCGTTTCACTCTGTGCTAAAGTGACATAGTTATACCAATGGAAGAATCGGAAGTGTTTCGGAACGGCAGTAGCCATTTAGACGATATTCCCGGTGGTCTCCTAACTGATAATCCATTTATTGGAGTCCCGACAGCTGTTATTCTGTGCGTGTTGTGTCTTCTGACTTTCTTCGGAAATGCTGTTGTGCTCCATGCTATACGTACAGAGAGAAGGCTTCAGACGGTGAGTGATATATTTATTTATTTACAGAAATGTATTATTTGTTTTAATGTTTTAACTAACAAAACCCATTAAGGTATCCGTGATATTTTAGGTTGAATTATAAAGTACAGTAGTACTGAAACTACCCGGATTAGTTGGGACCAGCCCAGCAAAAAAAGTCAGCATAAAGCCTTAATTATAATTTTGAAATTGAAGGTTTTATGCAGGGAAACTGCAGTTTTTTTTTTAAGATCTATAAAATTACAGGATTTTGTTTCAATATCCTTCATAAAAACTTTAAAAAAACTTTCATAAAAAAATCTGCAAAAAAACTCAAATTTTTAATCATAAAGGGAAAATGCAGATATTTTAAAGGTTTTATGCAGAAAACTAAAAAACTTTAAAAAAAACTGCAGTTTTTTGTTTCAATATCCTTTATAAAACCTCCAAAAACCTTTAATTTGACAATTTTGATGAAGTTTTATGCTGACTTTTTTTGCTGAGAGATCGCATTCGGATAATCGAATTCCCGGATGATTAGATTATTTATGAAAAAAGGTTATTTTATTGTAAAGAAAACGAAATTTAATTTAATGACTATTGAAACCAATATATTTCACTGATAAAAACTTTTTAAATGTGGATTTTACTGATTTATATTTATATCTCAAAGCTATCCATATTCGGATAAATGGTATCCGCTTTGTTTTATCCGGATAACTAGATATCGGATAATTGAAAGTTCTACTGTATATTAATTAATTGAAAATATTAATGTTTGCCTGATCCAAAAATTAGACGTTTGAGTTACTTTAAATGACAACAGAGTAAAACTTATTATATTTAATAACCATCCATGGTACATTTGTAAAATATTTTTGAAAATTAAAAAAAAAAAAATTTAATTTTTATTGTTGAAACAGAAAAATCCAAAGTTGAATTACAATGTTAAAAAACCTTGAGGATTTAAAATTCCATGCATTCTAATGGATTTCAAATAGTATTTCGGGACAAACTAAGTGTACACATACATTTTGCTATAAAAACAATAATAATTATTGAATTTTTACAGTTCACTCTTTATAGATCTAACATAACATTATTGTTTCCTTAAATCTGTACTTTTAAATAAATATAACGTTAAAATAATTTTTATTGATATTCTGATTAACAGGTTAAATAGAAACAATAAAGAAATTTCCGAGGTTTACAATTTGTAACTAAATATTTTACCAACGTATTTTTATAAACAGTTATTTCCCTGCAATCGCACATAAATAGTTTTCATCAAAGTAAACCAACTAATTTTACAATTTCATTCTACAGCGCATACATTTCAAATGAGCAGCTCGGATGCAAAACTGGCTATATCTTAGAAAATTCGGAAACATATATTTGTTTGTTATAAGATACTTCATCAAAGTATCTTCAATTTTCACAAGATAAAAAGTAACAAAATAATTAATTGCTAATAAAAGAAAAGGAGAAACATCCACAACTTCAAAAACCAAAAGTTATAAGGTGTTACAGTTAGTTTGTCCCGTTAAAAGGGAATACAACCTGTTTTGCATCTTGCCCACTCGAATATTCAATAGCAATATCCATAAAATAAACTAAGATTTGTTTCATATCATACGATCTGTCCTATTCCGACTTTTTACGATCGATCTAATATTAGTTTTTAGAAGGATGTTATCAAATGCTATAAAATTTGACATGGTATCATCTTTATATTTTAAAAGCACTAAAACTTTGATCAATTCTTCCAAAGATATATTTCATATAATGTCAAGAATTATATTTTAAGAGAAGGAGGTATTTTCATATTCCGTGTTTATAAAAAGTGCAAGAAAAGCATATTTTAAATAGTTAATGAAAGTATACTAAGCAGAGAATATACTTAATATTTTTATAGAAGAAATAACAGAAAATTACTGTTTAATATAAGTATTTCCACAAAATTGCTATTGGCAACAATTTATGGAAAAGAAATATTCAGAACTTGCTAAAATAAAATTAATATCCTGTTCTAAAAATAATCTTTTTTAAAAATTCTTACTTTCTACATTGACATTTTTTTTAAATAAAAATTTTTAATCACAAACAAATATTATATTTATACATAATACTTGTTTTTTTAAAAAATATGATATGTACTATAGTACTCAATACATTTGTAGTACGCATAAAATGTTTAAATAATTTTTTCTATAATCCGTATATATGGATAATTGGATCCGGATACATGGATAATCACATCCGGATATATGGATAATTTATAAAAAAAAAGGTTATTTTATATTTAAAAAATATAATTCACTGATAAAAAACTTTTAAAATGGGTATTTTGCAGATATTTTTCTGAAAGCGATGCGAATACGGATAATTGAAGATTCGCGCTATTGGATATGGATAGTTGGAGCTCGGTTAATTGGAGTTCTAATAAATGCCAATTAATAAGATAGTCTAGAATTAAATTACTTATACACAACAGACACGTATGTAAAACCAATGCACAACATCGCAGTTGATGTTCATATTTGAAATGTTTACACTCATATTTTTCAATCTGAAGATCATATCTTATAAATCTTGCAAACTTCATAGGCAAATATTTGGATTAGATTTTTTTTAATTTTTGATTTGTACATTTCTTTCTTGTAAAACTTCAAAATTCCCGATTAATAATACCAGGTGAAATCTTATAAAACACTATGTTAGGGAAAACTATTTAAGTGTCCCAAAATTGATTGAATCCAATTGATTAATGTTTAATTGAAATGATTGATTAATGTGTAATTAAAATGATTGATTAATGTGTAAGGGAAATTATTGATTAATGTGTAAGTGAAATGACTGATTAATGTGTAAGTAAAATGATTGAATAATGTGTAATGGAAATGATTGATTAATGTGTAAATGAAATAATTGATTAATATGTAATTGAAATGATTGATTAATGTATAATTGCAATGATTTATTAATATGTAATTGAATTGACTGATTTGTAATTGAAATGATGTATTGAAGTGGAATTGAAATGAAAGGTAGTAACTAGAGATGTAAAATTATTAAAGCATTTCTTTAGATTCAGAAAATTGACGATTGTCATAAAATGCAGTGTCATGTAGCACATCAGAATTATTACTTTACCATAATCAACTAAAGAAATCGACATTATACTAAAACAGACCTTTATGCCCTTCAAGTATTGTCTATTACACTGGTGAGAAAAATTAAAGGAAAATCGACAAAATACGGTATATTTGTAAAAGTACTGAGCTGAAAAAAAATTGAACAGAAACTTTTTAAACAATGTGTGTATGTCATATATTACATAATAAGAATAAATATGAAAACGTTATGGATCAACAAAGATAAGTGTTCAACACAGCCAATATGTACATGACTACCTTAAACAAATATACAGGGAGGTCACAAATTATTAGGAGATAGTCCTTTTTTGGCTGAATCACACTTAAGTGTAATGGCATAATAAAAAAAAATACTTTTCCCAACTTCTTTGCTTTTATTTCAAATAAGTCGATTAGCTTCAGTAAAAAAAAAAGTAGGTAAAGCAAAGTAAAAATAATTGGTTTATTTTGAATAGTGAACATATGCAAAATTTTGCGAGCCCCTCTTCCATCCATTACCTTCCATCTGTGAGTCTGAAGTAATATATATATATATATATATATATATATATATATATGAAATGTTCCACTGGGTGGTCATTTCATTAGTTTAATTGCAGTCGGGACTAAATTAATCCATGATTGGGCCGAGTAGATTTCACAGAAACATGTTTATTCAGAGAATTAGCTTACATCCTTTCGTGTCGGCAGCCGAACACCAAGTGTCGTGAGATGGGGATTTTTCATATTACCAAGAGGGAAAATGGGGAATTCGTATCGGTTCGGAAGCACAGTCGTTGATTGGTAGGGATAATCCTTTAGGGAAAAAGGGAGTTCTTGGAAAAAGAGAGCAAAGGCACAGACTGTGCTTAGTTAAATTAAGGGATAGATGTTAAGGGATTTTACAAGGGGTCAGGATTAGAAAAGGGGGTGGTTATAGGAATTTTCTTTCATCTCCCTCCCGCAAAATCATACACATCGGCCAGCGATGAGCACAAATGCGAGAAAAGACATGCAAAGAAATGAAGAGAATGTTAACCAAATGGTTGATCAGACCACAAGCTCAACATGAAGAATCTGAAAGTGGAAAAGGAGAAAAGACATATTAATGACGGAGGTGGAGTGAAAATTTTGAATATTCATGGACATACGGTGTGTAAAAAACGGTGCCCCGGTTCGATTCACAAGAACATAAAAATTGTTATCAAAAACAAACATTGACTGCTGGAGACACAAAACACAGAGAAAAATTATATCATCAAACATTTCAAAACATCAAAAGTATTTCCATACACAATATTTCAAAAGAAATGCACGCGCAATATATATGATATACAAAATGACATGTCGACAAAAATAAAATCGAAGGAAACATTTGCGTGATGTTTCACACATGTTGAAAAAAGAAAAAAAAATGAAAATGGTAGGCTTCAACAAACATCTTCATGCATAACGTTATTCAAAATATCTTTCTTTTTGAAAATTCAATTTTTGTCTTGAACTTTAAATGAAAGACTAACTCAACTTCATCAGTTCGAGTTGTCGCCAAAAGTACCTGAAAACGAAAAAACAAATTTTTTTTTTACAAATTTTAATACGAGTTTTGTATTAAAATTGCATGTTTTATGAAAGATGTTGTTTTGGCCGCCATTTGTTGAAGGACCTTTTACATCAAAAAGGTGTTGAAAAATAAAGATAGCCATTGAAGAAAGTTTGAACTTTCTGAAAACAGTTCACTTTTAGTGAGTGAATGTTGAGTGATGAGGATCCTCGTGAACCTATGTTAGGTTGATTGTTCCAAAGTTCTGTATTATTCCATGGAATAGTGGAAAATAAGTGCACTGACATACTATAACACTTTGGGTACATTTGAAAATAATTATACAAATAAAATGAACAACTTAAAATAATAAAATACATGGTAATAAAAAATCTAAGTACTATTAACAATTATTCATGCCTTAAACGCAATTGATCAGGGGGGTAGTATGGTCTTAATTTGGAGATGTGAACTATTTCAGGTAATTTTGTTACATTGTTGATAAAATCAATTTCATAGTTCACATATGATCTTTTCTTTAATATTGTATAAGGGCCAGAAAAGGGGGAAGTAAGCTTTCGAGTGTTAGGATATTGGAACTCTTCAAAAATTACTGTATCTCCCTCACTAAAAGTTTTATACACAAATCGAGCATCATAATATCTTTTATTGCGGGCATGATATGCAACGGTTCTTTGTTTTGCTAACTTTCGGGCTTCGTCTATTGGAGGGTAAATATTGTTTTGATTCAAGGGAGATTCAAAAGGCAGTATGCCAAAGAGGAGGTAGTTTGGAGGGAATTTTGTCGCAGTGTGAGGAGAATTGTTATATTCGTTTACAACTTGATCTAATAACTTGGTCCAAGGAATTTTGGATGAGGAGGAATTGACTTTACACTTTAGCATGGTTACCAGAGATTGTTGGCAACGTTCGGAGGTTCCATTAGTTTCCGGTCTATGGGATGATGTGAATAAATGCTTGACATTATAATTTCTGAGAAAATGCTTAAGTTTAGTAGAGGTGAAAGCAGGATTTCTATCACTCAACAAGCTTACAGGTTGTTGAATTTGAAATATCTGTTGTAAACAGTTAACATAGGTTTCTGCGGTTTCGTTTTTGGAAGGAAAAGCCCAAATGTAACGTGTTGCATGATCAATGACCACATGCAAGAATTTTTTTGTCGAATTGTAATAGTTAAAACCACCTACAGTATCAATGGAAACTAGCTCAAAAGGTTGCTCTGGTTGAGGCAAAGTTTGAAGTAATCCAAATTTTTTCTGTCGTTTTTTTTTTGTTTATTTGACAGGTGTGACAGTGTTTGAGAAATTTTGCAATATCCTCATTAATATAAGGCCAATAGTAATGAGGTGTTATCAGATTGATCATCTTTTGTATACCAGGGTGACCAAATTTAGAATGAGCTTCCTCTAACAGCTTTCGTCTTAATGAAAAAGGAATAACTACTTTATACAAATATTTCTTTTTGACTACAATTACATCATTAATATTTTTAAACTTATTGCCAGAAAGATTGTCATTTAATTGTTGAGTTTTAATTTCGTCTAAGTCTAATAGGAGGGTTTGATGCTGATTATGATGTACAACAGGAATTCTTGAAAGCATGTCTGCTTCAAAGTTGAGAGAACCCCTATCATAAACAATATCATAATCAAACATTGAAAGTTTAAGAGACCATCTAAATAGTCTACCTATCGGATTTTTGATTTTCTTAAGCCAAACCAAAGCAGCATGATCAGTATGAATAGTAAATTTTTGTCCATGAAGGTAATAATGAAATTTGTCAATGGAATCTATTATGGCGAGACATTCTAATTCAGTTATGGCATAATTTTTTTCATAACTTCTCAAAGTACGGGAATGAAAGGCTATTGGATGCAAAACATTATTTTCATCTGGCTGTTTAAGTACAGCTCCAACAGAAATGAGGGAAGCATCAACAAAAACATGGCAAGGCAAATTTGGATTAAACAATCTTAAGATAGGTTTAGAAATTAACAAAGATTTTAAGAGTTCAAAGTTTTTCTGGCAATCCTCTGTCCAAACCCAAGGGGTGTCTTTCTTTAACAATTTATTGAGAGGATATCTGATGTGGGCATAATTATTAATGAACTTATTATAGACATTTATGGCTCCCAGAAATCTTTGTAATTCTTTAACGTTGGTTGGAGGCCTAAGTTTCTTAATACTTTCAATATTTAAATTAGCTGGGGTAATAGTGCCATTTTGGATTTCATAGCCTAAAAAGTTAATCTTTTTGCAAAAACAAATTTTTTGAAATTAAGTTTAATATTTTCTTGAGCAAATATGCTAAAAATTTCTTCTAAGTGTTGCATGTGCTCAGCTTCAGATTTGGAATACACGACTAAATCGTCAAAATATTGAGCTACAAAGTTAATTTTATATTTATTTAGGATTTGTTTGAGTATGCGGTTGAAAATAGCTGGGGCATTTTTTAGACCAAATGGTAATCTTGTCCACTCATAAAGGCCAAAATTAGTTGTAAAAGCTAATTTCTCAGTATCCTGTGGGTGAATGGGAATATGCCAATAACCTGAAGTCAAATCTAAAGTTGAAAAAAGTTTTGCATGTCCTAACTTATCTAAAAGGGAATCAATTCTGGGAAGGGGCATACTATCTGTCACGCAAAAATCATTAAGCTTACGATAATCTATACAAAAACGCGTTCGAGCATTGTCGCCTTTCTTAGCAACGAGCGTGACAGGGGCAGCATAGGGGCCACAATATTCTTTAATAATTCCATGATTTAAAAGTTCTTCTATTTGTTTTTTGATCTCTTGTTCATCAGCAGGGGAAGCTCTATACGGTCTTAAACTTATGGGCAAATCTGACGATAACCTAATGCGCTGGGGTTCAATGTTAATTTTACCGATATCATATTTATGCGCAGAAAAAACATTACTATATCTTGCTAACAGACACTTGATTTCATGGTTCTCGTGGACAATCTGCAGAGTATCTGCGCCTTCTGCAGAGGTCGAAGGAACTTGACAGTAATCAACAGTCCTGACAACATACAATGATTGTTTACTACGACATTTTGGCTGCATTAATTTAAGGTTGTTACCTAATTGGGATACTGTATGTTCATAACAATTAATAATAAGTTGAAATTTGGAGCATTCATGGAGTCCCAAAATAATGTAATCCAACTTATTATCTACAATATGCAATTTAACTGTTTTGGTAATTTTTCCGATTTGCAAAGGTACATGAGCAAGCTGTGTGATTTGAAAGTGTCCATCTGCTTGCTGTACTTTGATAGGAATGGTGGGTAAAATTTTTACATTTAAACGCTTAGCTATGTACAGGGGAATTATCGATAAAGTTGATGCCGTGTCAATGACGCATTCCACATGTTTGGTTTTTATGCGTCCGGATACTGAAAATAGTCATAAATCGGGGTCATCTTCTTGCATATCATCGGGATCTTCCCTTTTAGTGATATCTTGTGGATGTCGCACATGTTCGGTGTTTGATGGAATTTTGACATGTCTAAATTGACATGTGGACATCCAGTGATAAGCATTATATATCCCATTTTGTTCACATAACCTACAAGGAGTAGGAGGAAGGCTTTTTTGGTAATGAGAGGTGTTGGTATGATTTTGGTTAACTGGGCGTTTAATATCCTGCAAGGGGACAACTGAGGGCCGATTATTTTGGAACGCCTGAGGGCGGTGATTAGAATAATATGGCTCTCGAGGTTGAAAAGGGCGAAAATTTTGTTGATATCGATTACCTTGGGGATATTGGAAACGTCCAAAAGGTCTGTTGCCAATATTGCGAGGTTCATAAGAAGTTTGGTGTGAAGGGGGTGGATTGATTTTGTGTACTTTATTTGCTAAATTTAGCCAATCACTGGTGGAAGGTATGGTATGTCCAACAAGAGCAGTTTGCATAAAATTTGGACAACCATCCGTCAATCCTTGAATAATCAACTCGGTCGAAAGACCTAAATGCCTACCTGCTTGAACTTTACGATGGAAGTACAAAGAAATATCATCTCTCGCATAGAATCTTAGATTTGTGAAAGTATTAAACGAAATTGATTTGGGTTCGAGGAAAGTCTCAATAAGTAATTCTTGCAAAGAGTTCCAATCATTTAAGTGTAATCCATCATTGATATAGGTCTTAAGAGCATTTCCTTTTAAGAAGGAACTAATATTTTCCAACTTCCATTGTTCATCTTTAGGTGCATGAGTATTAAAATAACACAACCAAGAAGTGATGGACATACCTTCATCAAAACATACTAAAGACGGAAGATAATTGGGGAAAATTAAATTCGTAGCCTGAGTTAAATTCGATGAACTAGCTTCAGTTTCATTTACAGAGGATTGTTGGTTCATGGCAGAATTAGAGTTAGTATTGTCAGTTGAAATTAAAGTAGCTTGACTACTCGGTGTGTCTTTGTTTACTGACATTTTAACTTGACGTTGTACCAATATAGCAAATTAGATAATGGATAATAATAATTAGAATAATTAAAATTAGAAATCAATTTCCTGATCACAAAATTTTACACAATAGCTCATTAATGATCATATTCAAAACAGTTTTTTGAAATAAACTATCAAGTTTAATTAATTCTTTGAAACTATTCAACATTACAAACTGCTAACTCTTGTATAAAAAAAAATCTTTGTTTACAAAAAATAAATTTAATTGGAAACACTTAAAAATAATTAATATGAAAAACTAACATCAGTTAATTAGTAAGCATTTAAAATTAATTAATTAAACAGTGAATTATTCAAATAAAATTCAATTTAAACTTCTACAATTTAAATTTAAAAAAATCAATATTGCTTAAATTTGAAAACTATTAAGTTTTAAAAATATTTCAAACATTATCAAAAATACACATGGTTTCGTGTCGAAGCATTGGCACTGGTCAATGTTTTGACCGTAATCGACGCAGCACACACATCGTAGAAATGCACACAAAAGGAAAATCGAAACTAACTTTCGTCGAGAACATTCATTTCTTGGTCTTTCACACTGATCACGGAGATTTATGTAACTTGCAGAACTTTGATTTCACGAACATTGATACTGTTGAATATTTTGATTCGTATCGAAACAGCACACAAATTGTAGAAATGAACACAACATGAGAATCGAAACTAACGAGCACATTCGTTTCTTGGTGTTTCAGTTTCACTGATCACTTTGATTTCGCGATGGGCAGAGTACTCACTGTTTCGAAGACACTTTATTTTGAAGATGAGGAGTTTAATTTCTCAGCAGGTTGAAAAACACACGAGTCGGCGGTTCAGGGCAAGCCGGGAGCTGGCTTCGTACGTCATGGCGCCGCAGGTACCGGTCGCTTTCGTTTCTGTAGGGCGCTTCTGGAGTCGCTGCCGTTGCAAGTTCGAATCGCCCATGTTTGTCGAAGCGGTCGTCGCATCTTCTAAAAGGTAGACGGGCTTCTGTTCTTTCGGAGCTTGAACGTGTACTGGTGTTTGCGGACATCAACTTTCGGTTCGGCTTTCTATGTGCCAGGAACTACGCAGTAGGACTCATTCTCGGCAACCGGCTTACAAATCCGTCGGGATCGGTAATGAACGATAGTTTTTCACGGCAGGAAACCTCCTAGGATGGATGCGTTTCAGTTCCAGAATGGTATTCCGGTTGGCCACTTATCGCTGTACGTTGGCTCGGACATCTGCTGGATTAGTGTTCGGCTAGCATGGCTATGGGAAGCTATTTGCGCTAAAATTCGCCGTAACAGGACTTCAATCGCTGTCGACTTTTTGAAATGTTCCACTGGGTGGTCATTTCATTAGTTTAATTGCAGTCGGGACTAAATTAATCCATGATTGGGCCGAGTAGATTTCACAGAAACATGTTTATTCAGAGAATTAGCTTACATCCTTTCGTGTCGGCAGCCGAACACCAAGTGTCGTGAGATGGGGATTTTTCATATTACCAAGAGGGAAAATGGGGAATTCGTATCGGTTCGGAAGCACAGTCGTTGATTGGTAGGGATAATCCTTTAGGGAAAAAGGGAGTTCTTGGAAAAAGAGAGCAAAGGCACAGACTGTGCTTAGTTAAATTAAGGGATAGATGTTAAGGGATTTTACAAGGGGTCAGGATTAGAAAAGGGGGTGGTTATAGGAATTTTCTTTCATATATATATATATATATATATATATATATATATATATATACTTCAGAAGTCAGTTATGGAAGAGATTAGTATTATCAAATTTAAAACAAGTGAGGAACAAGAAAACTACATAATTTTAATTGGCAAACTTTTTCAAAATTTTAAAATCATACAAATAATTGAGTAAATTTGGGTTATTTTGCAAATATCGAACTTCCGTAAAAGCAATATATAATTATGTAAAAATAAGTTCTATAGCTTGCTGTCCTAAACAGCTGCCTAGTAGTACATCCGTAAGTTTTAGAATGATAACTTAATCCGACATTTTAGTTACCATACTGCAACTTCTTCTCTAAGCAACTTGTCTAGTGTCAAACCTTTGTAAAATATGTGATGGTCAGTGTCGCCATTTTGGTTTATGCCCCTTAACACCATTTAACTACTGCCTAAAAAAATTGGACTTTACGACAGATTGAAATGGATTGTGCCATGCTTCTTTCTCTCTTTATAAAAAATTACTGAAAATTTTATCTCATATTCATCAGATGCCATGGTCATTAGCACTGAATCATGGCATTCGAAGACTCGATAACCATGGCATTATATGTAGAAATCCTCAGACAGTAGCTATTCAAATCGGGTTGGAACTCTGGTAGCCAATAGTATGCATGCAAGTGAAAGATCTGAACCTTTTTTCCTACGAATTTCATCTATGTCACAAAACCAAGATATTGCATTTGGTGATATTCTAAAGTTCTTAGAGATATTCGATTGAGACTGATCCGATTTCAGTCTTTATATCTCTTGCCTTCGCGCCACTAAGGTTAATCTAAATGGCATCTTCGGAATATTTTCGACCTGTAGAAGGAAGCCACGAAATAAAATCGCACATGGTGACTACTGCTCACTGGAAAATACGAATGCGCCGCTTTAAATTGGTTGCTTTAATAGTTTCTTCTGTGTTTTGTGTTTAAGGCTTATAGAGATAACTTCATAGCACGATTTGTGTAAGAAACTACTTTATCATCCTTTAATATAATAATTTGGAATGGGATTTGTTTTTAATACTTATCCTTTCAGTCTACATACCAGTGTAAAATAATCTTGAACTAATAAAAAAATATGGTACGAAAGCGAATGGTTTAGAGCATTTTTATCAGCAAGAAAAGAAAACAGCTTATATTTTAGGCATGACAATGCTAGGTTTGCTTCATATTATTAAATATCATATTGAGGCCCTTTCCATTTACACACTCATGAGCTGAGTAGCCTGAGCTCCGTTCCTTAAGAAAGGAAAGCGGGCACGGGTCTGAGTTTGTGAATATCATATTAAAGCTGTGATATAATAAAATATATTTTAATACATAATAATGAGTATTTTACATTAGTTCGCTATAAAAAAATGTGCTTAAAAATGAGTACATGTACGTACTCGTTTTTCTTGGAGTACAATGCATCGTAAATGAGCAATTACTAACTCAAATTTAAGTAATCGTACGTTAGCAAAAATGAGCAGTGTGATTTAATATTGCTAATCTCGGCTTCTGTTCAAGTCATCTTAACAAAGCGACATGCAAACTTAAAATATTTATTAAGAAGATGGTTTTCTACATTATTTGATGCCGATTGCTTAAATGGGAACTGAGTTATTACGACTAAATTATCTTACTTCCCAATCTTTTGCCACGCTTTTTTAACGTTACTTTTGTTTATAACTTCTACATGCGCTCTGGTAGTACACCGGATATAGCCCTGGACTTCGATGCGGACGATATCAGGTAGACGATTGTTGAACTTTATTGAAAGGGATTTATGAAGACAGCCTATGTACGCAAGCAATTGCTCTTTTTATTCATTTAATTTATTTTTGAATACATGCCTTTTTCAAAAATGAAATTTATGTATTCGGAGCTATGATAAGAATCGAATGTAATCAAATATGAGTACATGTTACTTATTTTTAAGTACCTATTTTTGACAGTACTAACTATAAACTTGTACTAACAAAACATATTTTTTTCTCCAATTTGACGACAAATTCGTACTATATTTCTTTTTTTATTTCAACTATACGATCCTTATCCTAGAATTATTGGGCTTATCACAAATATGACCTAATTCTCTTAAACAACTCTTGTCTATCTATCGGAAAATATAATCTTATCCATGACTATATATAACAATGAATGAAGACTTATCATCGAAAATCCGTTTTTATGTCATTCTCCACCATTCGATCAATACATGAGAACAATTCCCCTTTCCGTACTTCATTATTCCAATTGTTAAAAGTCAACAATGCGGCAAGACAGAGTTCTATACGTACTCATTAGCGAATTTTCCTCACCTCCCTTTTAAATATCTTGTTTCAAATGACTCCGTTCTGATGTCGATTTTCCATCCCTCAATGCGTCTTTAACCAACCCTGAAATTAGGAGACCGCACTCCAATAATTAATGACATACCTTTCTCCAATTTCGTCAGTTTGCCTCAAGCGTTTGTTGGGAAGAAAGTTTTTGCTTTTTTTTTTCGCCATGTTTCTTACTATCTGAACTTTTTCTTCCTTTCGTCTAGTTTGTTTTAATTATTATTTTATTTTTTTTAGTAAAAAAATAAGTTTTCTTCAGGAAGTTTAGGTTCCCCTTTTAACTAGATGGAATATATTACATTTTTTTTTATGTTAATTTACTTTTACCTGGGCCGGAACCGAAAAGTTTTCTTGGATGGACAGGATGAGATAAAAGTTTCTTGAAGAAATGCTTTAAATTTCCTTTTTATCGCCAACCTTTCCCCTGTCACCCTAACAAACTTGCTTTGCTTTGATAAATTTAATTAGTATTATATATATATATATTTTTTTTTTTTGGGGGGGGGAGAAAAATTATGTAATAAAAATCGAAGACTTGAGTGTAAGAACCACACTGTTAAAAATAAGGACTCAAAAATAAATAAAATGTACTCATTTTGAGTACATTTTTATTTAAAATAGCTACATATATATCAGTTTCATTTTTGAAAAATACATGTCCACAAAAATTAGTAAAATGAATAAAAAGAGCAGTTGCTTGCCTACATAGACTGCCTTCATAAATCCCTTTCAATAAATATCAACAATTACAACTAAGTCTTACCGGGAATCGAACCCAGTTCTTCAGACACCGCAGTCCAGAAGCTTTTCCGTTAAACTACCAAGACGATTCGAGGCAGTTATAAACAGAAGAAATGTTAAAAAGATGTGCCAAAAAATGGGTAGTAAGATAATTGATTTGTAATGACTCAGTTTAAATTTAAGAAATCGACATCAAATGATGCGGAAAATCATCTTCTAAGCAATTATTTTTAAGTTCGTCAGGTCGCTTTGTTAAGATGGCTTTAACAGAAGCTGATATAAACAATATTCAATCACACTGCTCATTTTTAAAAAAAGTACGATTACTTAAATTTGAGTACGCCATCGCTCATTTACGATGCAATCGTACTCAAAGAAAAACGAGTATGTACAGGTACTCATTTTAAGTAAAATTTTTTACAGTGCAGACAGATCCAGTTCTCAAATGTTTTCAGGGCGGTCGAAAGACACTACGTTTCTTGTATCACATGATACAAAAGTGCAGTTCATTTTCCTATATTTACATTGCTTTATATCTATATGCATTTCTGTATCCATTGCTTAGAGCTGTCTAGTTCTTGCACCAATCGATTGAGATTTTTTATTAGTAGTAATAAGTTAAAAAGTGGAGCTGCCTGGTTCTTGCACCCATGTCTTCAATTTCTAAGACATGGTTCATACAGATTTTCAAAAGTAAAAATTAAGTAGTTCTTAAGGACTTTTTAAGGACCTCTCGATAATTTTTAAGGATCTCTTAAATTTTTTGGCGCCGTTAGTGGAGAATCGCACATTGTTTGGTGCAAAATTGGCACATAATCACATGTCAGTGGGGTTTTGTAGCAAGTTGGCACAGGATACCACTTCCGGAAAACTCTGGTGCAGAATTCCCATCCCTTAAAGATGCTACATTCTTCTGAATTTCCTCGTTTTTTTTAGAATGAGTATCGATTCTTCACAAAACAACAAACGAACTGAGATTTTCCAATGACGAAGTGTCGTGTATTACAATGAAATACCACTGACTAAAAAATCGAACAAAAGAAATCAAAAGTTCATTTTTTTTCTGACACTAAATACGTCCATTCATGCCTGTCTCTCCTTGCCGATTTATACTTGCGAAAAACGGTCAAAAGTATGGACACGATCAACGGAAAATCCGGAATTCTATTGTACATTTCAATAATTTTTATGCACCCGGAATTCTGAGTTCGAAAATTAAAAAACCCTCAGAATTTCGGATCAGACACGGAAAAATACCACTCATGTGAATTACTAGTAAAAAAACATGTTTGACAAAAATTAAGGACCTTAGTCGAAAATTAAGGATTTTAAGGGCCCTTAATTAAGAACCTACTTAAATTAAGTAGTTTTTAAGGACTTTTAAGGACTGTGCGAACCATGTATGAGTAAAAAGATGGAATGACATTAATATTCGCAACAGCATATACTATTTAAGAAGAGTTATAATTAATAAATTGTGTTACATATTACATTACTTCAATGTAAAAAAAATATTTACAAATGAGTACTTGAATCTATTCGTTTTTCTTTAAGTGTAATTGCATCGTAAGTAAGTGATTACGTACTGAAATTTAAGTAGCCGCACTTTCTCAAAAATGAGGAATGTGATTTAATATTGCTAATCTCAGCTTCTGTTCAATCGATCTTAATAAAACCTTACAAACTTAAAATAGTTGTTCAGAAGATGGTTTCCCACATTATCTGATGTCGATTTCTTAAATAGAAACTGTGTTCTTAAATAAAACTTAAATATAAATTGTATTACTTCCCATTCTTTTGCACACCTTTTTCAACATTTCTTTAGTTTGTAATTTCTTAAAGTCGCTCTCGTAGTTTAACGGATAAGGCACTAGACTGCTGTGCTGAGGATCTGGGTTTTATTACCGGTAAGATTGTTTTAATTGTCGATATTTATTGAAAGTGATTTATGAAGGCAGACTTTGTTGGCAAGGAAATACTGAGTTATACTCATTGTTCTCAGTTTTGAGCACATGTTTTTCTCAAAATTTAAACTTGTGTATTCGGAGGCATTATAAGTATCAAATGTACTCAAAATTAAGTAAATTTTACTAATTTTTAGTAACTATTTTAACAGTGTTAAATCGCGATTTTAATTCCGAACCTTTCAGATATTTTTTATAGTTATTTATATTAAGCAATCATTTCAACAAAGAGCAAGTACTAGAAATAGTCGGTGAAAAACACTTCACTCGTATTATTGCCGATGGTTTGTTAAAATGACAGACACATTGGATTCTGCCTCATAATTTTTACCAGGGCCAAATGAAAGGAAAAAAAACTGAGATGGAACCCTATTCTCCAAACTGTCACATTACGACCAATTTGAGGATATTTCAATCACGTAATATTTGACATTTAATCCAATTGGTTGATTAATTTCTGATACAATAAGCATTTTTCGCTTGCTCCAACGATCTTTTATCATAACAACCATTCATTCGAATCGGTTCCTTTTAAATTTTGTAATATGAAAGGTCTACTATATTTTTGATTTTCTGTTCCAATTTCTCTACATAAATAAACCAAAAATCATCAAATATAAAAATTAATTAATTTCTTAAAGGGTATAGGATACACGCATTTGACTTTTTTTTTTAATTTCACAGATATCATTCTAATTTTTATTCTACATATCGCAACCCAACAAAAAAATTGACAAAAGTAAAAAAAATTGCAATTTTGTAGTTATGTCATTGACAGTATGAGGTGTGAGGTGTATATGTATTACTATTCTATTGAATATAATAGAATTTACCGCCATAAATACTTACTTCCAATTTATAAGAAGCTTATACTATTGCTATGTAAGTTTTATAGTATTCTTTAAGTTGATTTTTCTCAAATGCCGAATTTTTTAGTTATGTCACTTTTCTTGCCGGAGTACTGTATGTGTGCAAAGAACATTAACTTAATCCCACGGTCTAACAATTAAAATTTAAAATATATATAGTTTTTATTTTTAAAAAATAAAAAAAATAAAAAAAATTACCTTTTTTTTATTTTTGTTATAAGTTAAGAAAATACTTTCTGAAAAATTATTTTTTTGCATTTTTATAAACAAAATAATATGTTTAACAAACTGTCTTTACAGGTTTTTGTTAGTTGCAAATGAATTTTTTTATGAAAAATATTTGAAAAAAAAATCACTAATTTCACAAGTCAAACTTTTTTTTAAAAAAATTCTAAAAAAAACATGTAATCTATATATTATAAATAATATTTAATTTTTACTAATAATATATAATTTTTTTTTCAAAGATAAATTAAAATAATATATTTAAAAAATGCAATGATAGCAAATTCGGGACATTTTCTTCGAATTGATCTGAACTTATATCAATTTAAACTCGAACAAACGTGATAAAAGTTGTCACTGAGAAAAAGGAGTTCAAAGTTACGTATATAGGCAAAATTAGTACCACAGCTTAATATTGATGCGGAAAAATAGTTAGTTGTGCTTAACGTAGAATTATAATTTTGGTGTCGTTAGTTTAAAAATAAAATTAACTATTTTTTAAAACAATAAAATATGTTTTATTAAAATGTTCCTCATATCCCTTAATATATACTACTTGTTTGTGGACGAAGCGTTAGCGAGATCCATGTTTTAACTCGATCTTTCAGCATTTCGTCTGTTTATATATGTGTTTGTTTGTTACGAATTTACGGCCAAACGAGTGGTTCGATTTTCTTCAAATTTGGCATGTATGTTGCCTGTAGTCATTAAAATTGACTTATTTGGTTTTTAATCGACTTCAGCTCTAGCCAATACCATCAAACTCGCCGAGGAGGCACGTAATCACCTCTACCTGATTTCTGTTCTAATTCAGATATTCGAAAAAATTTATGTTCGATATGTAATGCCTCATCTTAAAACCTTTTGTAAAAAATATCCGGTTATCTAGCATTTAACTATCTGGAATTCTCAATTAACCGAATCGCGGAATTATCTGAGGACAATCGCAAGATCTACACCGTTAAAAATAGGTATTCAAAAATAAGAAAAATGTACTCATTTTTGAACACATTTGGGTAGTTTTGGAACTATTTTTTTTATGGTAAATCTTTTTCTTATGATTTTAATATCCTTAACATGAAATTTGGTGTAATTGCGTTCATTAGTTTGAGCTACAGATGCATTTAAACAGGAAAACTTATTTTATGTTCACCACACTGATAAAAATATTTATTCAAAAATAATTCAAATATACTCATTTTTTAATACATTCGATGCTTATCATGGTTTCATAATAACATAATAACATACATAAGTTTCAATTTTGAAAAACACATGTACTAAAAAATGGGTACAGAGGGTAAAAATAAATAAAAACAGCAGAGGCTAGCCTACATAGGCTGCCTTCATAAATCACTTATAATAAATATAGACAATTACAACTAAGACTTAACGGGAAACGAACCCAGGTCCTCATGGATAGCAGCCAAATGCTTTATCCTTTATACTACCAGGGCGATGTGAAGAGGTTATAAACAGAACTAATATTAAAATGGTGTGCAACAAGAATGGGAAGTAAGATTATTGAAATGAAAATTCATGCCAAATGTGAAGAAAATCGAACAACGCGTGCGGTCGTAACTTCGTAACAAACATATGCCTAAAAGTCGAATTAAAACAGCGACATCTTTATATCTCGGTCAACTAGTTAAAAATATTTGTGATAAATTTCAAGTAACTGTTCAATTTTTGAATTACGTTAACTTTCGTAATAACAAGTTAATGGAAATCGCAGAAAGGTGCCCTACTTTACAGTCTAACAGAGTAACTTAAACTTAATTCGAAATGTCCGTTTCGATTAACCTTCCATTAACAGACCGGGAAATCCTAGAGAATGTGGGATATAAATTTAATTTAGTACGTTGACTGCCACAAGCTCTAAGTGGATGAACAGAACTTAACGGGTTACCAGAAAACTTGAAGTGGGCGGTATCTGATGGTTTCCTTCTCTGAACACATGTAGAGTCGTTTTAGTTTCTTATCATGTATTCTAATAACAAGTATATTTTTCTCAGTATATTTTTTTTATTCGGGAAACATGGAAATTTGTGTTTTGTTAATTGCCGAATTGTCGTTGTTGAAAATGTATGCTGCATTGAATTTTTTTTTATTTATAAAGAAAAGTTGCAGTAATTAAAAAAATATAATTTGTGAATATTTTGTCGCTCGATATATTATTTATATGCATTTTAAAATGTTGTAAATTTATTTATTGTCAAATGTCGAGCAAACAATCAAAACGTGTTTTGTCAAAAATATTTAAAAATTATGTTAATACATAATTGAATTAGCGTTTAATTTTTTTTTATCAAACTAAACGATTTTGATCTTTGAAAATGTATTTTTTTTATTGAAATGAACTTACAAAAATTGGAATTTAAACATGAACCAATGAAATTGAAAAAGGTAATTGAGTTTTTTTGCAAATAACTTGAATGTAATAAAACACGCTTCAAATATATATATATATATATATATATATATATATATATATGGGTAATTCCACGTAAAAGAGTGAATTGTAAAATAATTTTTTACAAAGTTGCAATTTTTATATAATATAGAAAAATAATTGAATTTATTATATTTTGCACTAATATAAATTTTGCGCATATTTTGTGACAATAGTGCAAATTCAAAATGGTTTCTATGCAATGAAACTAAACTTGCTTACATTTGCATTATTTCTACTCGTTGATTCCTAATATAAGTTACATTTTCTGAATATTTTGAGTATGGGTTTTTAGAAATACAGTTAATGTACAATCAAATTCCTTACTTTATAAAAAATTATCTTGATTTAATTATTGATTTAGAACCAAATGAAATATGTATTTTTCAAACGTAGTGTAAGTCACAAAAAAAGAACAAAAGTTCTTTTATTTTTTTTAAATTGAGCCACAATTTAAAAAAAATCCGTGATTTCCTCCTCTATACTAATCTCTATCGGACTGTAGTTTTGATTTTTAAAAGAAGGAAACTTTTTAGTGAATATTAAATAAATTAAAACTGTAGTGTAAGTCACAGCGTAGAGTAAGTCACAACTATATGCAGTGTTTGTAGAACAACAACGATTACAAAATGCACAGTAACAATATTTAAAAATAATGTCATTAGTGATCTTATTTTTAAATATTGTTATTTATTATACTTTTCTTATTTAAACTGTAAATGGGGAAAAAGTAGCAAAATGAAAGATAGAGATTAGAGAAAGAAAAAAACAAATGGAATATTTCAAGCAGTTAAAGTTAATTAATCTAGATAGCGAGAGGAAAGGTGCAAGAACGTGGAAATTACAATGAAAGTTGATCAAAGGGATTTTTAAAGCAAAGAAGAGGGAATAGATAAAAAAAATACAGGTAAAAAAGAATTTCCGCAACCGCTTAAAATGAACCAAGCCCTTCTAATACAAATTCAGTAGATTCTCCTAAGAAAGCCTATCAAAATTGTAGCTCATTTTTTAAAGATATTGCAAGAGTCAAGAAAAGTCCACCTTAAAGCCCAAATAAATGTCAGGCCATTGCAAAGAAACTAGCACATCAGTTTACACCGGAGATAGGTCAACCTGCCTGCTCAACATTCAAGAATTACTGCACTAAGGAATGAAATAAAATATTTGATAAAGATTTTTATAAAGAGGCATATAATATTCCAGTAATCAAGAATTTTGTAATTTTTAGAGAACTGAACAAAAAAAACGAGAAGACCTAAGAAAAAGATAACAATCGAGATGAACTTAAAAGAGGCAATAGGGTATAGGTTTCATCAGTATTAATTTTCTTCCGTCATAAATTTCCCCCGGTGCGACGGGCCTGGGTTTCATTTGTAGGAAGAAGAAAAGTGAAATATTTTGCTGGACAATTCATTTCTAAAGAAGACTCTACAATAAAAGTGGATTTTTGCAATGCACAAGGAATATTTTTCATTGGCCAGAAAAAGCAAGTGCCGCAAATGTGGTAATTGTTGAAAAAAAAAATTGTCTGACTGAAACTTTGATTATAAATTCTATTATAGTTTTTCACATTATTATTATTATAATTTTTCAAGTTATGTAAAGTCATATTTTAATTTTATTTATACATTTTACCAGTGCCTATTTTGAGGTGTAGTGTAAGTCACGTTTCAGTTGTAGTGTAAGTCACACAGATTAATATAAATTAAAATAATTTGAAAACACATCTAGAAATATAATTTTTACCTGATTAAACTTCAAACCCTATACAACGGAACTGGCATAACATAATTTTTTATATCAAAGCATGAGGAAGAAAACGTAAATTGAAATGATATCCAAAAAACCGTGTCCTTTTTTGTAGTGTAAGTCACACTGTGACATTTTTATTTTTAAAAATTAAAGTTAAATAAAATGAAAAAAGTTTACCTTGTCAAAAAATAGAACATATGTCTGGTATGTCTTTTGACATAAATTTTTTTTTTAAATCATAAATTGCTTTTTTTAATTAAGCTTACAATGTGGTATAAATTGTCAAATGTAGTGTAAGTCACGCGTGGAATTACCCATATATATATATATATATATATATATATATATATATATATATATCAAGCGCGGATCCAGGTGGGGGTAAAGGGGAAATTACCCCCCCCCCTAACATCTAATATTATATTTTCAAAAGTCACCTTTGGCAATGAAAAATTTCAAACTAAGGGGGTCAAATTTGATGTTCATGATAACAATATACTGTATTACCTCCTAACAATAATCTCTGGATCCGCCCTTGATATATATATATAGACTTGGAGGCTCCGACTCCTGCTCCGCTAACGCTCCGCCAACCCCCCCGGAGGATTGCTACGCAATCCTCATAGGTTTGCTCCGCAAAGTACTTCTCGCTTCGCTCGCTAAAAGGTAGGACACAATGACAATGTGTCCTAGTAACAATACTTTTTTTTAATTATATTACCAAAAACTTTAAACGTTGAAACTGTAAAATTAAATTATAATTCATCTTGGCATCAATACATTTTTTCGCCATGTAAATATATATAAAATCATTCAATTTAATTTCTTTTAAACTACAAATGAAAACAATGGAACCACTGGCAAGCCATTATTTATAATTTTATTTCTACCATTATTTATTATTTTCCTCGTTATTTTCACACCTTTCCCTGCGTTTTAGTTTAATTTATAACACTAGTGGGATCCGCCCCCTGCTCCGCTAACGCTTCGCCAACCCCCGGAGGATTGCTACGCAATCCTCTTTAGTTTGCTTCGCAAACAATACCTACCGGCTTCATACACTGTAGACAATGACAATGTGTCCTAACAACAATACTTTTTTTAGTTATATAAATTATTACTGGCAGTGCCGTCACACAAATTTATTTTTGGGATGTTGAGACAAGAAATTTCCCAACTTAACGATCCGAAATTCCGAAAGTGAACGATTCAAAATTCCCAACTTAAGGACGTCAGGTACCAACTCTAGTGTTGTCCTCGTTATCTGACCATTGTTAAAAATATGAGACATCGTTCCCGGGTCTATTCTTCAAGAAAGGCCTCGAACCAAAGCGTCCTTGATGTAGTAAGTAAATACGTACCAATAACCAATCAAGGACGCTTTGTTCGAACCAACGCCAGTAGTTCAATGTGCAGCTCTAGTGCGATGTTATTTAACCAGACCACACTTAACGATTCGAAATTCAAAACGCAACAGTGCTAAAAAATTCCCAGTTCCAACTTATAGACATTTGTCAGCTTTTTTATAGGTAATATTAAACAGTTATCTCGAACAGTTGCACGCATGTTCCAATGCAGTGTTCTGTTTTGAGGTCTAATTTAAGTTTCATCTTAATACAAGCTGGGCAATTTCTAGTCTTCCATCGCTTTTATTTGCTAATAATATTAACTTTCCTGAGGCATAAATTTTCCCAACTCAGGGAATTTTAACTTTTAAGTTATAAAAGTTTACACCCCCCCCCCCCCCCCCCCCTGGATAACTGGAAAATCTCAACTACTTCAACGCCGTTGTTTCTACTCCTTGAAAAGCGAAACATGTGTAAACAAACAGTAGCATAAACGCGCCAATCTTAAATAAGTCTATAAAGTAAGATTATATAAAGTAAGATTATTGAGAATTGGCGTTAATAATAATTTCCCGTTAAAATATATAATAAGCTACAGGATTTAGATTTGCATACATGTTGGCATTTTGCCAACGTTGGCATTTTGCTCCGAAATATCTTTTAATAATAATTATAGTACTTCACATAAATAGTTACATCTAATTTATTTTTTAAGATAGAATTTCAGTATTGATACCATTCAAGAAAGGAAGATTTTACGAATATAAATATATTTTTTTAACGGGAAAAAAGTATATTTTTGAACTACTTAGAGCAGTTTTAATTTATCCCTTAAAATTTTACGCGTAAAATTGACGATTATTTCAGACATTTCGTCAATTATTTAAAAATTTATAACTACAAAACTAAATCGAAATTTGACAAACGCTCTGGATCATTTGTAGCCAATAGTTTAATCTCTACCCCTAATTTTTTATTTATTTTTTTGTTGAAAATTGGAAGACAAGTATACAAAAATGTATGAATTATTTTCAAAATGTTCTAAAATCATGAATTTAACATAAAATAACGTCTAATATACTGATCGTATTGAAAAACAAAAATATTCATCTTATTACCCAAACATTTCTTAATAAACTGGCATAATTTCATAATTTTAGGACATTTACTTTTTGAGATGCAAGCGGAACAATGAGACAAAAATTCGCAAATTAAAATTTTCTCGAAATATCCGACATTTTTCCTTTCTTCACTATTTTTTATACCTATCTTAATTGACCACATCTAATTTAATTGTAAAGATATAACTATAATCTTTATAACATCGGAAAGATGAAGTTTTAACGAACATTAATATATTTTTTTTAATAAGAAAATATGTAATTTTAAATGACTTATAGCAATTTAGAAATCACGTTTCAAAAATGAGGGCGAAAAAACTTCAAAAAGTGGAGCGTGTTCAAAGGTTTAAAAAATTTATAAATCCAAAACTAATTCGAATTTTAAAAAATGCTTACTTAGATTTCCAGTTCAAACCTATTTATACACTCCCTAAAAAAATTGGATCTCTCCTCTTAATAGTGTTTCAGAAACTCGACGGACAAAATTACTTGTAAGCGAAATTTTATCAACGACGACTTTAATATTAAATAACTTATAAACTAATAACAGTATTGAAACAAAAATATATTCTTCTTATTTATCAAACATTTCTTAACAAATTCACTTAATTTCGTAATTTTAGGACTTTAACATTTTGAGATACGATCTGAATAACATTGAAAGAACTGAAAATTCCCCCTAGGGCCGACTTTTTCCCCCTAGGGCTTACTTTTTTTTAAAATAGAGAGATTATTGGTAGTTTGTTTTGGCATAATTGACGTTAAGCTTACAATACTTTTGCCTACCAGAAATGTGTACGTTACTAAGTTAATACGTCATAAAAATGAAGTTTATAGAAATCAAGTTTTCAAAATTCCCAACAGATGGCGCCACGTCAATGTTCCGCTAATGTAAAGTTTAAAAAAGCATTTTTCAAAACTTCTATTTTTAATGTAATAGGGCCTAATTTAAGCTGACATCAACAAAATAATTATTTACTAATGAATTGAAGTGGCTAATCGTCAAAAGGGTTTACATAATGGCAAAATAAAAATGCGGGTGCACAGAAATTCGTAAACAAACAAACTGTTGCCACGCAGCGTACAGAAAAACAGCGTTTTTCAATCACCGCGTAAGAGAAATATATATAAAGATTATGGCGCTACCACGGTGGTGAATCGTTTCAAAACTCATATTTTCGTTTCAAAATTTTTTGTGAAACATTGACCCAAAATTCGTGTTTCTGCTGCCTCATATTGTTGTGAAACTCTGGTAAAATTGTTTGGATGTTCTTGACAATCTTCTAGTATTTTTGTAGCGAAACTGGTAAAACTCCGATTGCAAGATCCCTACTATTTTACTTTTTGTGTCAAGTCCGCCGTACGGGCTCGAACTAACAATCCTCTGATTGCTAGCTAAACGCCTTTATCCGCTGAGTAACCGGGCCCCTAACGCAAGAGGATTGAGGGAATTCCCCGATTTCCAAAATTAGCAGTTTCAGTTGCAGTTAAGGATATTCCACCATTTTCTGGTGAACGCTGCGTTATTCCCGATTAAGAATTTTTGGTTCAACCCAGATTGCACCATAATATGGTGTAAGTTTCCGCAGAGCACCAATATATGGTGCAACGTAAAACAATTTTTTTTAACAGTGTACGGAAATAATATATATGATAGCATACGTATTAAAATATGTTTTATAACTAAGTTATGGTACGTAGTGATAAAACATGTCATTAAGGATTATACACTGAAATCTTCCTTTCTCCACAGATATTTTAATTAAAAACAACATCTTACTTCAACGCGTAGGGCTGAGCGATGAAGGCACTTACAATACATAATTAAGAACCGCGCTGGAGAAAGTAAAAATAACATAAATTACTGGATCCAATCAATGTAGGAATTTAAGAAATTTTTCCAATATAAAATGTCTTAAAAACGTTACAATGTTCTTAGGGGTATTTTTTCCTATTCACTCTTATGAAGGAATAAATTCTCCCAAAAAAAATCTAAATTTCCAGAGTGTTATAAATTTATTTTGCAAGTGAATCGGTTAATTGTATATATAAGGCGTATTGACTAAATAACTATTCAAGGATAGAACATAAACATCTTTAATCACATATGCCTAACATTACAATAATCTCGGGGAGGAACGAAACCTTATACGCATCACCGTAAGAGGCAGTTACATGACTGAAGCTTTCCTGCGCAGCGGGAAAGACATAACATATGTAGAGGGCGTTACAATCGTAATAACGGGAACAATATATAGACACGTAACGGGAACATGAAAATATATACAGGTGACGGGGACATGATAATAGGACAAACATATAAGATAATAACATAAATGAATAACGCTGGTTACATCCTCCCCCTCTGGCTCCGACGTAGTCCCGACGAGGGGCCAGCACCAGTTCTTTTGGGTAAGTTTGGTGGCCGTCCTCGCTTTCGAAACGGATTGCAAGGACGTTCGATGGGGTCCTGGGTGTAGGCCTTCGGGGCAGAAGTGTGGTACACTCCCAGGGGCACTTGGGGATTGTCCAGGCTGGCAATTTCGATTGTGGATGGTGATCTCTGTGTACGCATGACATAGGGTCCATTTCGTCTGGGCATAAACTTTTGGGATTGTCCAGTAGCAGCCTTGCTGACGGGATGCAGGGTCACATACACTTTATCACCTGGAGCATATGGTGGAGTAGCATAGGGCGACTCGCATTCTTCGATTATTTTCTTTTGCAAGAGGTCATCCAGTTCTTTTTTCAATATTTCCTTCTTCGCAGGAGAAACTCTGTAGGGTGGATAAGCGACTGGAGCATGCGTTCCCGTATTAATGCGGTGCTCTATGAAAGTCGTGCTCTCTCCCCCTGGTTTGAAGCTTTCCTCGAAATCCTGAAGCAAATTATTGACCTGGAGCCTTTGCTCGATGTTCAAGCTCTCGCCTTCTTCTTCACGGAGATTACAGCTGTTGATGGGAAGAGTTTCGACAGGTTGCTGAGACGTCGATGTAATGTCATTCCCAAAATAAACCTTTCGGCGAGGGTTGTCAGAAAAGTTCCACCTTTTGTTTCTTATGTCGAGAACAATTTCCGACTTTTCTAGGAAGTCTGTTCCTAAGAGAGTTCGATTTCCTTTTGCATTTGGAAGGGCAAGGAGATCCAGAATGATTGTTTTGTTTTCAATCTCAATGGACACCGTGGCTGTGCAAGCCTCTTCAGTAGTTTGGTAACCGTTTGCCAAAGTCATGGTTACGGAAGTCTCCTGGAACTCCACTCCTTTTCTCTTCAGCAGGTTGTAGAGGATCTCACCAGCGACTGATCTGCTGGCACCTGTGTCTGCACAAACTCTGGCTCGTACACCGGATATGCACACATCAATCAGTGCAATAGGGGACATCTTGGAATGGCAAGTGTACATGGTAAGTGAATTTGCAGGGAAATTCTCATTTCTCGCCGTTGGAGAGCATGTCGGACACTTTGCCTTTATGAAACCAGGTCTGGAACATCCATAGCAGTATATGGCAGGCTTGTTCTCTGGATTAGGATTTCTTTCATTTTGCCTTGGCTTTGGATTATGTGCCACTTTTCTGAAGTTTCCAGTATTAAATCTTGGACTGGACCACTTCTTGGTATTCGACGTAGAGTCATTTCTGTTGTTTGGACGAACCGTCTCGTAGTCATCTAGCTTTTGTACTAGATCTGTAGTAGTCTTTATTTGTGTCCATTCATCGATGAAGTGCTCTTTGACTTCTTGTGGAACACGGCGTTTAATCTGGTCTGTAACCATCAGATCAGACAATTCTTCAAAAGTTGTTATGTCGAGACCTGTAATCCAACCTTGAAAGTAATTCCTAAGTTCGTAGGCGAAATCTGTCCAAGTGCCTTCTTGACATTTCGAATGTTTTGTGAACAATTGACGAAATTTCTCTGGAGTGAGTTTATAGCGCTTTAGAAGCAGCTGTTTCACTTTTTCATAATCTTGTGCAACTTCTTCGACTTCTCTTGCAATGATCTGAGCAATATCATATGGCAGCAGACCAATCAGATGAGAGGCCCAGAAAGTCCTTGGAATCTCAGCTCTGTGAGCTTGTCGCTCGAAGAGAACGAGGTATAAGCTGATGTCATTCGTTACTGGATCGAATCTCTGGATCAGCGTCTGCAAGTCCAATCTTGGTTTGGCTGCTTGAAAACCATCGTTCTGGGTAAGAGGAACTTGGGATCGTGTTGCCTCATCCTGGAGTTTCAGCTTCTGAAGTTGGAATTCGTAATCGTCTTTTCTTTTCCGCTCTTCGTACTCCAGTTCCAATCTTCTTTTTCTTTCTTCAGCTTCAAAGTCTTCTTTCCTTTTCTTATCTTCAAGGTCTTCCTTCCTTTTCTTATCTTCAAGGTCTTCCTTCCTTTTCTTATCTTCAAGGTCTTCCTTCCTTTTCTTATCTTCAATTTCAAGGTCTTCCTTCCTTTTCTTATCTTCAATTTCAAGGTCTTCCTCTTTTATTCTTTCAGCGATTATCTCTTCAAACCTTGCTTGGACAAACTCTAAATCGTCCTTATATGCTTCACTCTCTTGAAATCTCGTCTTCAGATGAATAACTTTGAGATTATCAATACCATCCAAGTCCAGGTCAATTGCCAGCCGGACCAGGTCAATCTTCTTTCCTCGTGCGAGAAAAGCCATCGTGGGATTTCAGTCTAGTTCTTTGTGAGTTCAGAATATGGCAGTAGATAACAGGCACACAAAATAATTACCTCAAAGTCCTAGAGCTATTTCACAGTTCAATGCACTTAAACTCACTACAATTACCCTACCATGAAATATTAGCACTCAAATCGTCTATAATTATTTTTCAGAAAACCAATTAATATCAGTTAAAATAATATTAAATCATTTAAACTATTATAAATTTATTGTAAACCATTATAAAATCATTCCAACTATTCATTTATTCAAGCAAATAACACTATGCAGTATTAAATCTTTTCAAGTGTAGATGACACTGTATAACACCCGATCTCTAGTTAAAATGCACTATTTCTATGGTACCATTTCAATATTAGATTACCAGAATACCAAAATATATTTTAACATGATTGAACAAATTTATAAGAAGAATCACTTTTGTTTAAATTATTTAGAAATCTATGAAGTACTTAAATATAAAATCAAAACAATAGCATTAACAATTTCCATTTAATGAGGAATCAATTCAAGTGTTCTTTCAAAATAAATTTTAAAAACAACATTAAATAACTAATAATTAGTTAATGCCACTAATTAAATTAAATAAGCACTATCACAAATAAAACTTCCTGCCAATAAAATATCTACTATTCTAAATCACACTCAAGAACACAAATTTTCTTATTTTTGCATGTAAAACCACATTCTTTTATTTTTCCCGAAAAAGAACAAAATAAAATAGATAAAACCCACAATCAGATCTTTCAAGGGCAGCAATAATTTCAAATAAAAGAGAACAGAAATAAAACACTCTCAGTTACGTGGAGAGGAGGGGGGGAAAATTGCTTTTCTCCGAACGTACGAATTTGAATTCGCAATGCGAATACGATTGTCAGAATCAGTGTTTACAAAACCAAGGTTTTTTTTTTTTAATTTCAAATTCAGTGAAAAACCCAGCAAACCATTGCGGTTTAATTTTAAAAGACTAGTTAAATTTAAATCAATAGAGATAACACTCCAAACGAGACACAGCATACGT